>JABRWK010000308.1:10775-74776 GCA_013372445.1 Hypothenemus hampei | reverse complement strand
GATTGGAAAACTGGGCCTAAAAAATTAACGGAAAGGCATTTTGCCTAGAATCCGGGCTCTACACATGATGCATTTACAAAACTTATTAGACTCAAATTTGTGTATTTGCTATATCAATACTCAACTATTTTATCTTTCTTCTTGAAATACTAGTCAGCTCCTGTCATTATAACAATATTTCCAGTTTAGGTTTGCCAGCTGAGCACCACAATTTGATTTTATATCGAGGGTCTCCGACCAGATAGGCGTATGCGCCACTTTTTTTGAAAACGCGATTTTTCAATAAAACCGTAGTTTTAAAGAACTTGGACATCTTGTGAAAATTTGAAGTAATTTGGTAATAATCTTATTGTTACGCATTTTTGAAGTGTTTAACTAAATCAAAACCTGATTTTACGAAACAGATTTTTCAATCGTTTTCTTTATTTCCTATAAAATTTTAAGTTTGGCGCATACGCCTATCTGATCGGAGGCCCACAGCAAACTTATATCAAGTTGTATACCAAAATTGCTTGCTTCATCGCTTTGAGACAATGCCTCATTATTATGTAGTACAAGGAGGTAAGAGTTCATAGTTGTAACATTTTGACTAATATTCTCAGGGTGGACAACTTATTATAAATTAGGTGATTTTAATAAATGAACATCGCTTTATGTTGCAATATTAAAAAAAGTTACACTACCTCAATAAAAATACCCTCCTAAAATAGTCAAGGTGACAGGAGTCCTAGAAATCCCATTTTAATGTTAATTCTGGAAAATGTTGAGCCAAAGCCAGATTTGATGTTATTAGATCTATTACCGTCGAATTGGACAAAACGCAAAACTGTCTATCATATAAGACAGGGATGAGCAACTTGCGGCCCGTCAATGTTTTTTCTTTTAATTTTTTTTGTTTTGTTCACTTTGTTAATAAAAATATTATTTCATTAACGTCTAGTGTTATATGTTTTCTGTATGCGGACCGCATAAAATTGCACAAAAAAAAGGTTGCTCGTCCCTGATATGAGATATAGACCGGGCTTGCCTCATAAGAGCAATGATAAAAAAAAGGTTAATACTACTCATGAACGAATAATTGGTGTATGCCATTTTGCCAATAGAAAAATTCGTCGTGAAATTTGCCATTTTTCTATCATCTGATTTAATGTCATGAATTTGACCAATTTCACATTTAAAAAACAGAGTTTATTTATGGAAAAATGAAATACAAAAACTATTCGTTCACACATGGTAGAACCGTTTTTCAATGCCTACGCTTCATCAAATTATTTTTATATGTATGATGTAGATTGATCTACGCTCAATCTGTCCTACAGTCCAAACCCATCCTGATTTTCTCAATTAAATTGTAGGTGAAACCTGAATTATTTTCTATTATCCAAAGAATGAATAGTAATTAGTTGAATGGAAACATTATAGTTCTTTAAGACCAAAAAAATTTAACGTTCAAAGAATTGCTGAAAAAATGCTTGCCATGGTTTTTGGGTTAGTCGCAATATTTTATTTACCGACTCCTCAATTATTTTTTCTTAATTACAATACCCGCAAATATTTTTTTAATCATGTTTCCATAGTAATATTAAACAATTTGGGTTGTCAATTTGTCACCACTTAGAAAAATTATTAAAGTCCAAATTTATAGTGTAAATTAATCTAAAATGTCCGACGACATATATTATCCTATCCAATACGTTCCATACTGCTTGCCAGGCATGCCCGAACAAATAATATACACTCAACTGCCCGGACAGCCAATGTTCGTGCAATCTTTCTGCTGTCCCCCTTGCCCTTGTCCATGTCCAGATCCTAAAAATGGTTCCAAAACTAACAATGATAAGAAAAAATGTTAAATATAATTGATGCCTGATATTTATAATTTTGTAAATTGTTGACATATAAAAAAACGTTTCACGATTTTAGAAAATTTGTATGTGTGCTCTAATCGTGTCGGATCTGGTACACGATAACGTTTTTCATCTAAAAATTGATATAAGCACGAATCAATGCCAGATTGCTCTTTATCAACGCCCAAAAGAAACAATCTTTTGACACGACCAATTATAATTTCATCTAAACGGCGCATTACTAAATTATCTCAATGATATTTTTTAATTTTTGGATAGAGGGAAGAGGAGTACTCGTAGTTTGCTCGATAACCAGATCTAAAAACTTTAGCATATTTTACTATTAATGCATGTCTTGATAAATCCAAGACATATATTTCTGTTTTTTACAAAAGATTTTACAAAAAATTTTAATTTATAGCGTCGGCTAAAAGAAAATTAATGGACGATACTTCTTTTTTGTTATCCTCAGTTCCTTAGAAAAAAAAGTATAGTCTGCTTTCGTCGACGTTCTTGGGAATCATAGCTCAGCAAATTTCCATGAAAAAATAAAAATTATAGTAAATGCCTATCATAAATTAGAATGCAATATGTCATGGAAAAAATCTATTTTCTACATCTCAATATACAGGGTGTATTGTAACGCAATGGCCACAGAGCAGGTACGTATAGAGGACCTCATAATATGATGATTTGTTAAATATTTACATCCTGTATATTGCTTTACGAAAAACATGGGCTCAATGCACGGGGATCATAGTGAATACATTCACCAGGAAATAACACGACTTGAGAACCTTTATCAGAATATATGAGAACCAACCATGTTACCAAATTATTTGTTAGGTTAGGTTAGGTTGTTAGTGCTTTCGGATAAATATTACGAGGATTAACTGCAAGAGGAAAGCCAATCGTTGAAAAAAGATAATTTATTCAAAGAAAAATTAATTTTGAATTCTACTATTTCAGTATAACTAAAAAAATCAATAAACGCTTTTCACCAAGAAATCGGACGAGATATGACTATTTCACTGATACCTGAACTTTAATTGAGTTTAAGGTGAAAAGATGCCATTAGAATGCCATATAATACCATTTTTAGGCATTCTAGGGTCTATCCTAGAGAGAATTGCTTTTCATATGTATTAAATAATTATTTATGTTAAATTCCAGTATGATGCCTGTACAGCAATACAGTCCAGCGTTTTTATTTGTCGTCTACATTCTTCTAGTCACTAAAGACACTATTATTGGATTTCATATTTAATTGCATTTACAACATTGTTAACTATTCCGGTAAACTCGTATTAAAATATCATAAAAATATCGTCGGTATACAAAAAAAAGTGACCAAGTCCGTTCCCAAATATCCAAGTCCACTTAGTCATTTTTCTTCTGTATTTGCCATAAGATAAAGATTTGTTCATTTGTGACTCTTCTTATATAAACATTAAACTATGATTATAGGACTTGATCAGTTTTTTTTAAATTACTTAATATTTTGTAAATATTGTTATTAAAAAATGGAAATCTTAAAATTTTCAATTTCAGTTTCTCCTGTATAACGACGATATATTTAATACAGAAAAAACAATCAATTTGCCCCTGAAATGTAGAGAGAACATTTTCAAGCCCGAATGAAATCCTGGAATGGCGCAACGGATAACGTAAACGAGTTCAGTGGAGCAAACATAACGCGTTTACACGAATCCAACAGTATTGGATTCGTTTAAATTTCAAAAGGGAACTAACTGAAGTGAAAAATAAAATATCCTTTCATTCACTAGACTGGAATCATGTAACTTTACCTTTAGTATACAGGGCGGGTCATTGAAAACGAGCTGGAAAGCATAACAGCCAGGAAAAGATTTTATCGAAAAAACCTGAAACACGTCAAGTTTATTTGTGAGGGGGACAATTTTTGTATAGGCTACTTAATAAATACAGGGTGTTAGGGAAATTAATTTCGTAAAATTAACCAACGATTAAGGACGTCATTTTCAAGAAAAAAGTTTCTTACATGTATTGAAAACCTAATAGTTTTTGCAAAAAAAAATAATTTTTTGCTTTGGCTATTTGCAGTTTTTTTGTCCAAAAACTAATTGATAAATTTAAAATCTAATTACACTTTTAAATGCATTGAAATACTTTTCAAATGAGGTATCACTTGACCCCCATTCCCATTTGAAAAAATTTGAGGATATCTCCTCCGTTTAGGAGGGTAAAGTTTGGGCTATAATTTTTGAGTCAAAAATTGTCCCCCTCACAAACAAATTTGACGTGTTTCAGGTTTTTTTCAATAAAATCTTTTCCTGGTAGTTATGCCTTCCAGTTCATTTTCAATGCCTCACTTTGTATATTATTATAATAAGGCTGTTCCAGTAGAAATCTTCAACCAGTCAGATCCAATGAAATTGTGTCAAAATTGTTATGTGATAGTTTACAAACTGATTTTAACCATTACGAATTTCTGATGGAATATATTTTATTATACATCTGGATAGGTAACACCAGGTACAAATTAGACGGAAATGTCTTCAAATATCCACGGCAACGAATAATTAAAACAGAAAAAAAAATTTCAGTTTTTTTGCCTCAAATTTTCTTAGAGTTCTTTCAAAATTCTCAGTAAACGTCTTTAAAAACAAGATGGGTAATAACGGAAAAAATGGAAGTGTTAAGCCAAATTGCGAAAGCATTTGTCAACCCTGTTATCCTACAAGCTGTTGTGTCCCCGTAAGTGTCTGTCCTTGTCCTCCACCATGTCCCTGTCCTTGTGAACCTATCGGCGTCCCCTGTGTTCCCCAAGCATGTGTTTATGTGCCTGTGGTCACCCCATGCTGTCCGTGTCCTCAAAATAATAATGGTGATAATGGTCAGAACTATCAATGCTCGACATGTTAAATAAAAATACATATATATTCCTTCCTTTTACTGAATTTTTCTTTAAAATATGTATCTTAAAGTTAAAAATGACTAATAAATCAATAATGGACGGTTTTTGAACATTTTCATTATTCAACTGATAGTTTTTGACACTTATGATTGGTTTATTGCGAGTTTATTGATGCGATAATTTTATCTAATAGATATCTGTCTGTTCAAAAACCGACCATAAATGGAATGCATCTTCCATTCTACTATAAAGATTAGAATAAAATCTACTTTGACCAGCATAATGTTTTGTGTTCTGCATCTTTCATCATGCCTTACATAATACAAATCATTCACAGAAAGTAATTGGTTTATATGCGGTATTTTATTTGAATTTACATTTTTTTACAGTAAATACAGTTACTTTTTTATATTTTTTAATCATTAAATTATCTTTATATTGTCTTGAGGCAAAAGTTCTCCCATAGTTGACGCTATCCAAATCTGTCTCTCTGATACGTCACCCAAATTTAGCACTAAAAGAGATTTTATATAAAAAAAAACATGGCAATTGATTTAATGGAGTGTACCTTAGATGGAGAGGGACAACAAGGAGCGCATGGCATACAACAAGGCACATAGACGCAGGGCGCATAACATGGTACAGCGCAACAAGGGGCACAACATGGGATGCAGCAAACTGGTGAACAACAAGCTGGCGGACAGCAAGCTGAAGGGCAGCAAGACATTTTTTTTAATTAATTTAGTTTTAGTTCACTAAAATTTTGATTTCAGACTGTTTTAGTCCGTGTCTTGGGATTGAAATTTAAATTGAATGATTGTTGATAATCGTTGCTATGTAAATGTATACTTTTGTTTTAAACTGTCGATTTTTTCAATAAACTCTAAAAAATTGTTTTAATGATTGTCAAAATTTCTGTCAATGTGATAGTTTTCATTTTTTGAATCATTTTTTTGTGTATTGTAAATTTATCGTGTGAAACAATTATTGTAACCATTTGAAGATAATGGCCTGTCCAGAGCTCATTTCTGAACTGAAACAGCTAATTTGCCAGTACGAAAATGGGTAAGGAATATTACAGTATATAGGGTGATTCGCAACCTATCCAATAAATATTAACTACATGTGCACTTAAATAAGAAGTAAATATGTTGAAAAAAAAAGTCCAATAGAAAATGAAATAAATATTCTTAAAATTTATATTATGACATTTTATTTATTTCTACAAAAGATGTTCAAAGTTGCCTTCGTTGATTTGTAAGCACGTTTGAGTTCTTCGAATCCAATTTCGTCGTACTAATTCAAACGTTCCGCGTTCTTGCTGTTAAACTTTAAGAATTTTGAATTCGTTTTTTATTAGAATTATTGTATTTTTTCTTCAACAAATTGACTTTTTATTTAAAAGTACATATATGGTTAAAATTTGTCGGATAAGTTGTGAATCACCCATTATAAGTTATGTTTCGGAGATTTTAAATGTTTTTTCATGTTTATTTCTATATTACATTTTGTTCATTCATATTTACTTCCTTCATGTCTTTCTCTTAATGCAGTATATCTATAGTTGAAAATGCAATGTATTGTAATAAATGTACAGGATCTTTCGAAAATAAAACCATGTACATGTAAACCATACTTCAATAACATAATATGTTATTTACATATTATGTATATTTTATTGAAATCTTATGTTCTTTGAAAAAGACATGTTATAAACTAGTTAAAAACGGTATTTGAAAATTAACTTTAGATCAGTAGATTAATTCTATGATCGATAATCTAAAGCACATAAGTCAATATTAACTGGAATAAATTAATTTCAAATTCAGGGATTTGTTTTTTGGAAAAACGTTTGGACACGTCGAATTTTATTTTTTCTTGCGGTTTTTCTGATGATATATTCAAGTATACAGAGTAACCAAAAATCAAGTTACTACAACAAACTTCATTTTTTCAAAGGTAAATATATATTTTTTTATTTCATTCTTGAATTTTTCTGCAAATTCTAGGTATATTCTGCTTTCAAAATTAATGTATATAGGATAAACAAAAAAACACGTTATGACCATTAACTTTTTTTTTCAAATGGAAATACATATTTTTTAAAAATTTAAAGTTTTATGACTTAAAATATGAAAAATGTTGGGTATCCACAAAATTTGATGCAATTATTACTACTAGAATTAAAAAAATAAAATTGGTTGTCGTAACCTGTTTTTGAATCACACTGTATACCTGAATTTATCATCAGAAAAACCGCTTCCAAAACAAATAATTGAAAATAAAATAAAAAATATGTATTTCCATTTGAAAAAAGTTAATGGTCGTAACGTGTTTTTTTGTTTATCGTGTATATATAAATTTGAAAACAGAATATACCTAGAATTTGCAGGAAAATTCAAGAATGAAATAAAAAATATATATTTACCTTTGAAAAAATGAAGTTTGTTGTAGTAACTTGATTTTTGGTTACTCTGTATACTTGAATATATCATCAGAAAAACCGTAAGAAAAAATAAAAATCGACGTGTCCAAGCATTTTTCCAAAAAACAAATCCCCGAATTTTAAATTAATTTATTCCAGTTAATACTGATTTATGTGCTTTAGCCCATCGATCATTGAATTATCCCTTTAAATACAGCGTCGCCCGAATATACGAGTATATTAAATAATTTCAATTTATTTGAATTAGCTTAACAATTGTTCCGTGTAAAATTTCTATTTTAGGGGCAGTAACTTCGCCCCATTGACTTGCCCCCCAACAACTGAGCCGTGCGTTACCTGTTGCATGGTGTGTCCTCCACCAATAATGGCTCCTACTGTACCTGAACCAGTGAAACCCCTTCAATTACCTTGTCCTTATCAAACTGATCAAGAAGTAATAGAAGAACTATTCTTTTCAACGTAATCTAAATACAATATTTTTTTGTGGATTTGCAGCCTACAATGACTGCAGAAGAAGCAGAAAGGTGGAGATATGCAAATTTCTATAATAATTATAATATAGATTGGCATGCGGAAGGTCAAGCAGGTAGATCTAATTGCCCGCCTGTAGATCCAAGAACGAGCAGATGCAAAGGGGTGACTACAGATGGAAAAAATCCATGTTGTCCAAAAAACAAGAAGCTTCCAGTGGAAGATAAAGGATGTCCCACAGGTAATAATAAATAATAATAATAATATATACCGAGTGCTAATAGAACACTTTCGGGCTTTGTTTACTTTTAAAGCTATTTTAGTGAAATTTAGTGTGCGTTATATTTGGTATAAATGTCATTTAATGGTCTATACAGCATATTTGTGCAACTTCCAGTTTCACCAGAAATACATACTATTTTTTATTTTTAAATAGGACGCCCTGTATATTTTTCATATTTGCAATCTGCAGGTCATGTTTAGTATGACTGATTGTATTTTTTTCTTTTTTGTTGATTTTTATTTTTTCTAATAAAATTTTTGAAATTGATTAATAGAGCAACTATTGCCCAAAAAGTTATTGATCTGATTCAGAATGAAGTTAAAAAAATATAACTGCTATTATAATGATGTCCTGTCATCTTCCAATAGCCATCAAAGTTTGGAAAAACAGTTTTTTTTTGTAATAGAGTGATAAACTTAAATGGACATATGCCACTTTCATAACTAAGTACATAAAATCCAGCTTTTCAATACGAATTCAACGATATATTAAATGAGGAAATTCTATAATAAAATATCGTAAAAATATAATTATTTATTTTATTAATTCTTTGATAATAAAGAAAGGAAATACGGAAAATAAACATAAGTCCTTTAATGCCTGGACAACACTTAACATCAATGGTACACATAAAGTTTGAAAATGAAGTACATCCAGAATTATGTTGACGATTGTTACTGCATTTAGTTGATTTTTTGGAAAATAAAGGCTATTCGTTTCAATGGATTGAAAAATCTCATTGATAGGTATGGAAACTATTGTTACGTTTTCTAAAGAAAAAAATGTTTAATTTTTATATGGTATAAAACTGTAATGACTAACTAATTGTAAGTTATAATTAAAATTAGGTACTTTGAGAGATGTTGAAACAAAAATACCATTTTTCCAATAAATATTTTTGAAAAGGTTGACAATTTGGACGGTTATCTCATGTCGAAGAA
The DNA here is from genome assembly GCA_013372445.1 of Hypothenemus hampei. NCBI lineage: Eukaryota > Metazoa > Arthropoda > Insecta > Coleoptera > Curculionidae > Hypothenemus > Hypothenemus hampei. Next base: position 65,892 of record JABRWK010000308.1, on the reverse strand, counting down.
GACGCAGATTAATCATTTCTTTTTTTTAAGTTTTTCTGGAAAGTTTCTAAAGCATAATAAGGTGAATTTGTGAAACTAATGTTAGCCGTTATTTTTTATCAAAATTATTATTTACCAGAGTAAATAATAATATATAAGTAATAATAATAAGGTCCAGAGACCTATTGCAAAAAAACTCATGTTTACCACCATGTATAATTTTTTACCAACATGTAGAATTGCCTTTAGACCATATTTTAAGTAGAACATTGGTATAAGTCGTAGTAGTGACGCAATGAGTTATACCACTATTCAAAAAAAAGGCTTTTTGAAACAAAGTGTTGAGAGGAAAAACGTTAAAAGGCTATATCTTTACACAATGTTTTAACTTATACCACTTCACCAGTAAATAAACTACATCCCTAGGTACCAAAAAAGCTGTATAACACAAAAATTTAAAATTTGTGATTTATATCACTTTTCGTCTCAGCGGCTCAAATATTTATACTTCAAATGTAGTGAAACGAAATATAGCAATTGATAGATGTAAATATTACTTTCACGTTAGTCCACTCAATGGACAATCGAATAAAAGCAGTCAAAAAAGCAAAGGGCGGTTCAACTTCCTATTAGGTAATACGCTAATTTTGTTCGGCAGCTTATTTAAAATACTTTAATTTAATATACATTGCTTATTATATTATAGAAATGAAAGCGAATTCTTTCTTGTGTTTGTGTAATTTTTTTTCATAAAATTTCTCCGTATAATATACAGGGTAGTAAAAAAATAGTGTAAAAAAATTGAAGGGGTGATAGTACTGCTTAAAATAAGAAAAAAAGTTTCCATAAATATATGTCCTAAAATGCCTTTTAAGGGAGGTACAACCCTTTGAAATTGGACAAAAATATAAATTTTTATTGTTTTTGAGACATACCGAAGAAAGAATGATAACAGGAAAAATTACGTACATACATATTTTTTTATGGCAAAGTCAGTGGTGATATTGAAAAAGGCGTTAATTCATTGGAAGGGGTAGTTTTTCTAAGGGATGTACCTCCCTTAAAAGGCATTTTAGGACATATGTTTATGGGAACTTTTTTTCTTATTTTAAGCAGTACTATCATCCCCTACATTTTTTTACACCCTGTATATAGATTAACATGAGGATTATGAAAATAAAATCTTTACATATCACCCTAGATAAGTAAAAATGAACTCAACAACAAAAAAATTAAGCGGTGTACAGGTACAAATAATATTTTATACATATACTATAGGATGTCTAGAAATTCACGACGGTGCCTTTGGGTTTTAATTCAGGGAGCAATAACAAGTTGAAAATGAATTGTTGAAAATTTACAAATTCACTTTCGTTACTAAGATACAGGGTGTTAAAGTTTTAGTAAGAAATCCAATTTTTATTAATATCGTCAAAGCTATTTGAGATGTTTAAATGAAATTTTTCACGTTTTGACAGTTAACGAGATACATTTTTTTTATCAAAAAACCTTATTTTTAATTTCATCAGTGTCGTGTGTACGGACACATCAGAACATATTTTTAAAGAAAAAAAATGGCACGCGACTGGTTTTTTTTAATAAAAATAATTTTCGATTTCTTCGTTCAATTTGAAACAAAAAAAGTTCCCTTGACTTTTTTCGCCCGGTATACCGTTTTCAAGTCAAAAAAATTAAAGCCTTTTAAATGCCCGCTATTTACGCCAATGCAGTTATGCTTTATGGGCATAAAGCATAACTGCAATCGTAATTTTACTTCTCGATTAAATTAGTCCTTTATATCTGAATTAAAACCCGAAGACGCGGGCGTGTGTTTCCAAACACCTTGTATTTCCATATAATATACCTTAATTTATTAGACATATTAAAATGTGTAATTATTGCTATTTATATAAAATTAAATTTACATTTAGAAATTAGAAAGTATTTCCAATATTTCCAAATATTATTTATGAAATGGTTTTCAAAGTGAATAACCCTTCGATTGATATGCACATTGCACTTAGCACTGCTCTTATTCTTTATCGTAACTCCAATATAAACGCACCCTAAAATTCTGTCAATTGTGCTCCAAAATTGGTAAATGTTAAAAAGGCTTCGTATTAATGCAAAAGTGCCTCCTTCACTTTTCAAATACTATCTACATTCAAAGTAATTAGTGATGTCCATTTTTCTAGAAAATGGGTAATAAATTAGTATCAATAGAACTTCCACAGATGAAAATGTTAGGAATAGTTCATTTTATTTAACAAAAACTTTCAGAACTATTGATTATTGTATTGTTTATAGTTTTCAGTATATTAATTAAAGTAAATTAAATCTAGGTTTCAAACCCTGCACAATGAAATTAACACCGCCATCAGACTGCCATCCTTGCGGCGTGTGGTGCGCTAAAGTCCAACCATGTCCACCAAAGCCAAAAAAAAAAGTAAGTAAATACCAACCGGGTCCATGCACCAGACCTTGCTGTAAGCATTGGAAACCGAAAGACGGGGAATGCAAATACGATGATCCATGTAAAGCCCATTGTTACAATCATCCGCCTGGAATTAAACCGAAGAAACGCAATAGCGTTTCCGTGTGTTAGGCCATACATTTATTGTCATTAAGCATGTTTTGTTCTAGAAACCACAAGTCAACATTTGTTAGGATGTCATAAGTATCAATATGCGTTAATGGATTAAACATTTACTAAAAAAAAGTTGTGTAATGGAACTTTATTCAAGAAGAAATAGGTATGAATGATAAATGAAAGGCATTGTAAAATAGGGTTTTCCAGGTTCTTTAATTTAAATAGGTACTCATACTCCCTCGGTTCATGTGATTGATAATTCAATAATTGATTTTGACACTCCTACGCCATAAGCCAGCCCGTAGCTGTCGTCGTTAAAAAGGCAAGGAATATACATAATATATTTTGTATATTATTAGTTTGAATTAATCGGAACTAAGTTATTTCTTGTAAGAATAGTATCATGTGGCGAAGAAGTGTAACTCAAATGCAGTAGATAGCAAAGTTGAAGACTGAACATCATTAACGAGATAAATACCAAAAAAGTTGATTTTGAATTATACAATTTATTTTTTATTTAGTCAAAAAACTTTTAATAAAAAACCTGACCGAAATTTTTTATTTGTTATATGTTGTAAGATAAGATTTATATTTATTTTTCTTGTAAAAATATTTTGAATTCTCTTCGTTTTATGAATAAAAAATTGTATTTTATTTTGAAAAACGGTAGCACCCTGTATATACTGTTATCAGGGTCTTAGTATTTAACGAGATTTATAGGCCGTGGGCGATAGTACTTAACTTAGTTTCTCACATCAAACTCAATTTTTGTTTTCTTTTGGCACTTAACTTGTTATTGATGTCCAGTCTTCAGTTATAGACGAGGCAACTTAACCCTTTCATGGGCGACGGGGAATATAATTCTTATGAATCATTGTTTTTGAAGTAGGCAGTGGGAACATGAGAAAAGAGCGGTTTGGTATTTTTTTTATTAAACTTTGACAATGTTTGATTCGCATTCATGATTGGTTAGGTTAGGTTAGGATTGAATAGTTAATAATTATTTTTTTAAGGGCAGTTTTTATCCTTTTTGTAACGCAGGTATTAATTAGAATTCCAGTGTTAGATCCCTTGTGAATATTTGCTACATTGATGTTTCGTTCGTTTGTGAATCTACTATTAACTGCTTTTTTCAATTTTTTAAACTTCAAAATAGCTTTTCATTGTAATATTTCAAAATTTATTATTTTGTTAACGACGATATATTTTTACGACATTGAAATACTTACATACTAATGAAAGTCATCTTTTAAAAAATAAAATATATATTATATTTTATTGGATTGTGGCTTAGCAAGAAAGAGTCTGGGGATGCTAATATAAGTTTTTAATTTTCAATTTAAACTTTACAAAATCTGTAGTTTCTATTTCCAAAAGTGGACGTGTTGATGTTTTCTCTAACTTAAGACGTTTCACTTTTAAAACATCGGTAGTTCGAGACTCTCTTGTTACATAATTTTTCACCAATCTAAAGTTTTGTTTTTTATTCAATTTTATATTTAACATCCTGAATAAGAATTTAGAGACCCGGCATAATAAAGGCCACATTATCTAACGTGCTTAAAAGTTGCTCAGGGGTGCAACAGTTTTCTTGAAGTTCCGGAATCTGTTGAGTTAAACATAGTAAAGGTCCCAAGGCGCATAATAAAGAGTCAAGCAACACGGACAAACTTCCGGATACAGCTATTTGTCCCTAAAATTGAATTATCAATAAACAAGGCCATATTTAAAAAATTCAGGTTTACATTAAATGGTCTTTTCATGGTTGAAATTAATTTGTTAACGTTGTTTCCAGATTGAAAGAATACTGAATTTTTTCCCAATAGGATATCAAAATTTATTTCAGTCATGAAGGCGCCATTTTTAAATCTTCAGATGTTTTTGCTCTTACTTCGTGTTCCTTTAAACGTTCTCCAATGATAGTCAAACTTTCGCCCAACAATTTCAAATGGGCGGCAACATCTATGGGTTTAATCCCGTTCACTTTGTACATTTCTTTCGGTCGTGGGCTCGGAGGTGATACGTTAACACTATCAAATTCCTGTCTGCCTCCCGGATGGAAACCTGCCGAAGACGATTTCGTCATAATCATCCTCTTAGGCGTTTTTCCAACGCCAGCCTTAGGGGATACTTTAAAACTGGATATATCTTAAAATCACAATGACATTCAAAATATAAAAAATTAAATATTACTCATATCTATTTACCTTTTATGATTTTACCGTCCTTAATAACTAATTGTTTCTTTTTTGATGAATCAAGTCTTTTGAACCCACCCTCGGAATCGTCAAGATCGCTTTCTGATCCAATTGAATCAGCACTTGATTCAGTTACGTTTGTAGGTGGTGGCTCGTATTCACTGCCACATTCCGAATCACTTAAACCCTCATGAGATGATGCGAAACTGTCAAATTGTGGAGGTTCTTTTGGTGAAACCTAATGAAAAATTAGAATCAAAATTTGTTTTAGAAATTGATTAAAGGGTACCTCTTCTAATTTCATAATTTTTCTTTGAGGAGAAGTATTATCCACAGATTCAGTTTTCTTGGGTGTTGATAATTGTCGCTTCGAATAACTTCGTTCGATTTCATCAGGCGATTCAAAATCCATTAACTTTGAAGATTTTTTTCTTACTCTGCCGCTTCGTGACACACCAGTTACTTCTAAATCTGAATATTTAAATAAGAATTCATTTTACAAAAATTATAATTTTACTGATATACGAGGTACGATCAATTAATACCTCCAAGCGCTAGAACGCACGCTTAAAATGATTGTAGGTAAATGTGTGGCTCATTCGATTTCAGTTTATGTAATGCAAAATTTGTATTAAAAAATAGTCTTAGTTTAAAAATGATCGTATGCCTTTGGGCTATGGTAACGATATATTGAATATTTGCATACAAAAATTATAAACAGGTGTTGATGTATAAAACGGTGTCAAAAATCAAACAAAAAAAGTTATATAAAATGTGCATATAAAGGAAAATGAAGGGAAAAACTTACCAAATATATTGTTCACAAAGAATAGTTTATTTTTAGAACTCAGACTCCATGTCGGAATGCGAGATAAAAAAAATAAAAACTAAAAAGATAAAAGTTTAGACAAAAAACTTGACGTGATAGAAGAAAACTAACTACAGTTTTTAAATTATTTAACTCTAAAACAGCACAAAAATCGAACTTAACAAAAATTGCGTTACATATTGTTCTCCAGCGTTGAAGGAATAAAAAGTATTTTCAATATAATAGATGTTCTGCCAAAATTTTGAATGAAATGGTCGACTGGCTTTATTATAAATTCAGACGTATATACATATACTGATTGAAAAAGAGGACCCTATTTTATAGTCAACAAAAAGTCTCGATTTGATAATACTAGAGGACATGTTTCTTTGATGACGGCTAAAACAATTTGCCTTCACTATTTCCATGCGGAATAACATGGAGATGCAAATAAATAAAACAGCAAAAAATAATATAAGTTATTGAATCCGTTTCAAGAGGTGACATCGAAAAGACATGTTAACCCTTTAACGCCTGCCTTACTTAATAGAATAATTTTTAAAATATAAATAAGTTATAACTACTCCTGAGAAAATAGGATAACCTGAAACGTGATCATACAATCACGCTAGGCATTAAAGGTTTAATTACTTTCGAAAACATCTAGTATCTTAATTAAGTATGGTAGAGGAATTTCTGAATTGTAATTATCTTTCCGTTTGTGCATTATTAGTTTTTAATAATTACCTTTAATCATTTTTTTAGGAATAAAACATTCTAACAAAAATCTGATATTTTATATTTATGCTCGAAAAGCAATTTAAAACATTTTTTTATAAATATTTTTTTATAACTTTTAAATAAGGGTGTATTAAGTTGTTTTAAAAGAAACAAGCCTATTCTTAATCAGGACAATATTTTAATTATCAGAACTGACTATAAACCTTAACATGAAAACACTACACACTTGTTTGTGTGTTGTGACCGCTTGTTCCTTGACATGTCGTTTTTTAAAATAACAGTAGCACAAGCCAACTTATAAAAACTAACAGTTCCATAAACAGAATTAAAGCTCGTTTTTTTAACCCACTTTTAATGGAAAATATACCTACTAACAAGACAGATAGCATCCATGTACTTTAAAGAACACTTTTTCATAAATATGACTTTATTTAAAGGAATTATTGTGATGTTGACTATGGAACTGGCTGTAAATTACTTAACAAAAGGTATTTTACACATTTTAAGGTTTTTATTTATACTGTGTAGGTGAGTTTTTAATAAAACTTTGTAAACGTTCGTTTTTAATCAAGCGGTTCATGACTCCAAAAAATTGTTTCGATTTCTAAAATTGTTGATCTATTTGTACTCTCTTTCAGTCCATCCAAGGATATATTGTATATTAATTTTTGGAAATAATCTTGAAATTGTGTGATCTAAAGTGATTCAGGATATTTAAGACTCAGGACATACACTGATTCGATTTTGTGACAGAACTTGCTTTTATTTTTCAGTCAAGAAATACATACAGAATAGATTTTTACATAAGATTATATATTAATATTACTTTAGAAAAAAGATACGGTACCAAAAATATGTAGAATTTCTAGTCTTAAAAATTTTATATAAATATTTGGATGAAATATTATGTATTAAACATTGACGCAAAGCATAATAGTAACATCTCAAATTCTAAAGATGAGTTTCATCTTATAAAAATATGCAAAAGACGTAAAATGTACACTTTTGAGATGAACGTAAATTTGTGTAAATGGATTTTCATTTTAATTTGCGATAAAAATATACGCCGTGAATCATATTTGACATAAATCTGAACACGGTTTAATAGAGATAAACTAGAGACAACTATACCGTATAATTTAAGCTTAGACTATGGCCCTAGCATGTGCAACATGCCTTTTTCTAACTGTCTTCTTCTATTGCATTAATTTAGATAACTTGTATCGTTCTTTGTGTACCGCCGTTGTGAGCCGATTACACGTTCGTAAGTGTCTGATTAAATCTTAATTTTGATAAGAACCAAATTGGCGCTTAAATATTAACCGTTATTTTGTTGATTGACTGTTGCAATTAGTTTGGTTACAATCGTTGTAGTGTGTTCTACAGACTGTTTTAATTTAGAGTGTTTTGACAGGAAAAACCTATTTCCTGACTAGATAGAAGAAAACTGGCTTAGCTGTCACGAGCTCGATATTTTGAGAAACGTTTAATGTCAAAAAGCGTTTCGCGATATTGTCACAGCCCACTGACAGTGAGATACAGAAGGTTTTTCCATTTTTGGCCATTTTGAAAATAGTCAACAACTTTCTTATTTGTTAAAATATTGGAATTGTGTAAAAACAATTTTAAGGCACTTTTTTGAGAGGAATCTAATGGAGTGTTCAAATTTTTTCTGCAGTTCATCATTTTCCTACAAATTGCTATAACTTTATTTTTTCCAATATAAATCATACTTGGCCATGACTTAAAAAAATAGACAATTTTAAACCCTTTTTAACAATATATACATATATCTTAATATTTATTTTCGAAAATTTCCGAGATATTACATATTTAATTGGCTATGAAAATTGCTGCCTGAGTATTTTCATTTGATAGTATACATATAACATTTTAACATGTCATATTTTTCAAAATTTTCATAGTCAACTTCGATCAAAAAATAAATATGTAATATCTCCGAAATTTTCGAAAATAAATATTAAGATATATGTATATATCGTTGAAAAGGGTTTAAAATTGTCTATTTTTTTAAGTCATGGCCAACTATGATTTATATTGGAAAAAATAAAGTTATAGCAATTTGTAGGAAAATGATGAACTGCAGAAAAAATTTGAACACTCCATTAGATTCCTCTCAAAAAAGTGCCTTAAAATTGTTTTTACACAATTCCAATATTTTAACAAATAAGAAAGTTGTTGACTATTTTCAAAATGGCCAAAAATGGAAAAACCTTCTGTATCTCACTGTCAGTGGGCTGTGACAATATCGCGAAACGCTTTTTGACATTAAACGTTTCTCAAAATATCGAGCTCGTGACAGCTAAGCCAGTTTTCTTCTATCTAGTCAGGAAATAGGTTTTTCCTTTCAAAACACTCTAAATTAAAACAGTGTACATTACGGTGAATTGTGATTGAATTTGTGCAGCAGTTATTTTACAATTTCTTCTGTACTTTTCAGTACAAGTGTTTTTAAATTGTTATTTATAATATAATTGTTTATTATGAGACTTTGTTGATCCATATTTATCTGTATTAATCCATAAACTGAGTTTTAATGAATATATATTGTTTACTTACCGTCATATAGTACTTTATATTTAGTATAATATATACAGGGTGTCCCGAAATTAAAGCACCAAACTTAAACTGCGTAAAGTACGTCCCAAAATAACACAAAAACTTTATATTAACTTATATCGAAAAATGCTTCGTTTTAAAGATACAGGGTGTCAAAGTTGGAAAAAAAATCGCATTTTCTTTGATAATTTTCGATGGTCTCAACCGCGCTTCACGAAATGTCATATCTGGGGGTTTTTTGGGACGAGGAATTCGAATTTATCAACCATTTGGGCGTATCATCTAAGGGACGCCACAGCCGATGATTTTGAACCCTTTAAATTGTTACAACTTTTTTGTTTCAGCCTGTATGTTATTTTATAGAAAAACTTGTTCTCGCAACTTTTCTGCTTAAAAAAGGTATATCTTATTGAAGTCGCTAGAAGCAACGGTTTCCGAAGAAAATGCATCTAAAACTCACGATGTATAAAAATTATCACAGTGAAACCAGTGGTATTATTGGATGTAAATAAAAAACATTTTCTTTTTTGGATTGCAGACTATTTTGATTAAAAACTAATATTTTCTATTATTTGAAGTAACATTTTCTAGTTTTTGCTTGAAAAAAAGTAAGACAAGTCATAGAAGATGCGTTTTTATCGAAAACCATTGCTTCTAGCGACTAAAAAAAAAGTCTATATAACATTTTTTTCAAAAATGCCCCCAATTTGAACTACGGCCCCAAACATCTGACCAATAGGAGCGATTTTTTATTTGAATCAACCAATACAGACGTTTGACGCGAATATTCAGAATGACAATTGGTAAAAATCAGTCAAAAATCGCTCCTATTAGTCAGATGTTTGGGATTATAGTTCAAATTTGGGGCATTTTTAAAAAAATTGTTATAAAGACTTTGTACTCAAAATTTTATCAGGAATCTGCCATTAAAATTAATGTACTAAATTTCCGAATACCCTGTATGTAGTAGTACTAAAAGAACTAAATTGAATCATTTACAATTCACCTCGATCCTCACTAATGTCTTTGAATGTTCAAAATTCTTCATATTTGTTCAAGTTCATTACAGTACACAGAGAAAGATAGCATTACTCATACACACAACAAAAAAAGCTAAGGAACAGCTGAAAAAAAATTCTATTATCCGTAATTTTTGATCGATTTTGTTCAAATTTTGTATAATGAAAATTCAAATCAAAACTCAGTTTACGTGTTCGAGCAATTTTGGAAAAGTTCATTTTTATGGTGCTCTTTGGGGCCTTAAAAATAACCCTGTTTCTGAAATTTTTTGTGTAGTGGAAATTTTTTTAAATGAATTTCATAGTCTTGTAGAGCAGATTTTTTCTACAGATCTCTTCAAAATTTCATCAAAATCGAACTACAAATAAGACAGTTACAGCCTTTTAAAATCTCCAAAAAGTGACAATTTTTAACCCGATTTTATCATTTCGCTTGAAAACTGTCACTTTTTGGCGATTTTAAAAGGCTGTAACTCCCTTATTTGTGGTTCGATTTTGATGAAATTTTGAAGAGATCTGTAGAAAAAATCTGCTCTACAAGACTATGAAATTCATTTAAAAAAATTTCCACTACACAAAAAATTTCAAAAACAGGGTTATTTTTAAGGGCCCAAAGAGCAGCATAAAAATGAACTTTTCCAAAATTGCTCGAACACGTAAACTGAGTTTTGATTTGAATTTTCATTATACAAAATTTGAACAAAATCGATCAAAAATTACGGATAATAGAATTTTTTTTCAGCTGTTCCTTAGCTTTTTTTGTTGTGTGCATTTTTATCGTTAACACTGTTAGGCCTGTAACCAGTAGTGCTGTGAACTGTATTATTAGAAAGAAACGTGGAAAATTTGCATGTCTTTGATATGTTGGGGCCATAGTTAAAGGCTGTTGTGGGTTATATTTTATATTTCTATGATATATACTGATATATGTTATATTAGATTAGTTATTAATATCATCTTCCTGCTTCCATCCATCTTCGTCACTTAAAAATCTTCTTTTTACTGAAGTATTCATATATGGTCTTAACGCCCATTCTGTATCTGCCGAACCAGCTGAATCTAATGTTCCCAATTTAATTTCATAAAGTTTTAACTGAAAACGAGGACCAACTTCTGATAACTCAATCTGCAAATTAATATAGTATTGCAACGTCAAATATAATCAATCCTATATTTACACTTACCTCCCTATCTACGGTTTTATAGGTATGTTGTCTGAAACTTATGTAATCGTCATGATTTGCAAACGTAATTACTCTCTTGGAATCTTCTTTAGGGACAGGAAATAAGTATTTTAAAATTTTTGTAACTCTCTCGCCCAAGGGCGTTTTGAAGTTGTGGAAAATTAAATGGGGATACTGTTCAGACATAGTTCCAATATCAGGAATGTCATGCCTCATAACCACATCAGACATATTGAAATATGCAGTAGGTCCGTAAGGCAAGTGGCACACAATCAATCCATCTGGCACCCCTCTATGTTCATGCACCACAATAAAATCAGTCACATCGTTTGCACGACATGAATGTATGAGTTGTTTAATTTCATAATTGCCTCGATTAAGTCTTTGAGCGTTCGGAAAAATTAATCTTATTTCTTTTACAAACATTTTTAATTTCGCACTTGGGTCTCTTGACGTTGTAATCACTATTTTTGGATCTTCAACTCCTGCATATCGATATTCATCATCTTGTGAATTTGCGACTGCTCCGCCACTATCACCACTTAGAATTGCAGCTTGGGTTGGCCCCGAATCTTCCCATTCTATTTTCTTCGAATAGTGAATCGCTTTTTGTTGTAAATCTCCGTGAATTGCGGTATTTTGTTCCAAGCTGTTTTTGATCCTGTTTTTATTATCTTGAATCACTTTCTGCTTATCTTCCACAGATTTTCTGTATAAATATTCTCTCCTTAAACGAGCCTGTCGTCGAAGCATTTTTAAAATTATTTTATATTATAGTTAATAGTAGTTTTTTACAAGCAATACAGGGTTGTTTTCCACTACACAAGCACAAGATACATGTTTTTCAATATCCAACCTCACTTCTCAATTAAAAACTGAGGTTAAGAAGCCGATATATAGGAAGGTAGTAGAAGTATCGTTTAAGTATCGTATCGATATATGATATTTGTTATTCGATAACTATACCCACTTGTTTTTATTTTTCTTTTTGGCACATCAAAATTCTATCTTTTTGTTGTAGGTTCTATCTATTATTTCTTACAATTAGTGACAAAATTCCCATAGAAACAAAAAATATAAATTACTACGTATAGCTTACCGAGTGTTTTTTAAATTCATAATTTGGCTTCTATCAAAATCAATTAAAACTTACCTTCTGCTTTCGGTTTCCTGCTTTGATGATCCATGGTTTTTAATTCAAATACTTTATGAATATTAACAGAAGCACACTTAAAATGTTATTTTTGAATCCAATACCACTGAAAAATCAAATTATAAATTTTGTTTTTAGAGGTTAGGTATTAAAAATAAATAAAATTCTTCTTTTTAATTGCAAATATCATTTTTAACTAAGCTTCTCCGCCAGCAATTCAACTTAGTGCAAGAAAGCTATAATAATTAAAATATACATATTTATAAAACTCTGCAGCTTATTTAACAAAAATAACTTTCTGAAATGTGAGATATTTCTAATATTTATAATACGAAGTTCAAAGTTTTTGATGTGTTACAGTGTTAAAAGAACGTGTAATAAAAAGGAAGAGGAACTGTTATTTGGATTTTTAAAGTTTATTATTATTCAATGGTTCCTTATTTTAGTCATAAATACAGTTTGTGTAACGGTTTTTAAGTAAAAATTATCAATTTACATATAACTTTAATAACATTACATAGTAAGCATTTTTATAAAAATACAGTCATTGAATTTCTTTATTAAATGGCCTGTAAAATTCGAACAGTCACAATAATTCCCTGTGAGGGTAATACAGAACCACGGGTAAAGAACCTCTATTTTAACTGGAAATATAGTTCAACTTTCAATATCTATTTTTAGGTCATCACAATTTCTGAATCATGCCAGGAATTTAATAATATTATTAAACAATTCAGTAGTGCTTCAAAAGAAATGCCAAGACTGTATCTGGAAGATGGAACTGAAATTAATGATATTGATTTCATAAGGAATAGGGATCAAATATATGTAACAAACACAGATTTTAAAAAGCCCGAGCCTAAAACTCCAACTTCAGAGGAGTGGATTACATTAAATGTTGGTGGAAAACGTTTTACAACAACTCGAAGAACTTTGATTTTAAGTGAACCTCAAAGCATGTTGGCCCGTATGTTTTCAGATGAACATAAATTTCTACATCCTAGTTGTAAAGATAAATTCGGAGCTTACATGATTGATCGGAGCCCTAAATACTTTGAACCAATATTGAATTACTTGAGATGTGGTCAGTTGATCTATGATAAACATATCAATCCTGAAGGAATATTGGCCGAAGCAAGATTTTTTGGAGTAGACTCTATAATTCCAACTTTAGAAATGTTAGTTAATGAGTCAAAAGAGTCTCGAGATTCAGCTCCTTTAACCCGAAGGGACGTTATTCAATCATTGATAAAAACCTGTAATTCTGATATGTTGCGTTACCAAGGAGTCGATTTAGCTGGAGCTGACCTTAGTAAACTTGATCTCAGAACCATTAATTTCAAATATGCTAATTTAAGAGGATGCAATTTAACAGGAGCGAATTTAAGTTATTGCTGTTTAGAAAGGGCCGATTTGTCCCATGCAATATTGGATGGTGCTCAGTTATTGGGTGTCCGAGGTCTGCGAGCTGTATTAGAAGGTGCTTCAATGAGAAATTGCAATTTTAAAGATCCCGCCGGGCAAAGGGCGATTTTGGAGGGAGCCAACCTTAAGGGAGCATGTCTAGAAGATAGCGATATGGGTAGTGTGAATCTTCGCATTGCAAATTGTAAAAATGCCAATTTGAAAAATTGCGATTTAAGAGCCGCTGTTTTGGCGGGAGCAGACTTAGAAGTGAGTACATAAAATAACAAAAAAGAATAGACAAATTTTTGTTTGAATCTATCTTAAGAGGGGAAATAAATTAAATTTTTTTGTAAATTAAGTAATAGTAATTGTCACAAACTAATAAGGCTGATCCATAATACAGTGGGTGTGATTCTTCATGGAACTTGTTTTTTAACATTTGCAGTCCTTTACGAATCTAATTAGTCCCTTCAATTTTATTTAAATTAAGATAGTGATCTGTTATATTGTATTAATATTTTAAGCTTATAGTCCAATTTGTATATCAAACAAGAAATTCTTTTCGAAATTTTAAAGTTTAAACGAGTTCTCATCCTTAAGAAGCCACATGCAAACTAGATTTGTCTAGTTACTCTATATAAGATAATGTGTTAGATGTTTTTTTCGTTTTTTAGTTGACAATTTATCTTTTTAACATTTTGAATAAAAATAAATAAAAAGTTTAATAATAGTCTGTATTAGAGGTGGTATATTCTTAATTTCAACTTTTGTTTTAGAATTGTGACTTATCCGGTAGTGACCTTCATGAAGCGAATTTACGAGGAGCCAATTTAAAAGATGCAGCATTTGAACTTATGCTTACTCCTCTACATATGAGTCAAACTATACGTTAAAAAATTATACAATACAGGTCATTTCCTAAGTATTTGTCATTATTCCTGGATGTGATTTTACGACGAAAATAAAACTCTTTCCTCCTTATACTTAGGAAATGCCCTGTATAACTAATTTTCTTTATACTATATAACAAATAATTTTCTTCTATTATAGGATTCATAAGGTGATTTGGCAATATATTTTATTAAATACTGGTAGATTCCCGTAGGTTAAATAAACACCGTATGTAAATAATAGTTGTAATTACAAGTATCTAGTCGTGTTTTTAAGCCACTTTAATGTATTTTTTACTTAATATACATATAGATGTATTAATGAGAAAAATATAATATTTACAATAATCTTAAACATGATTAATTTGTAATTTTTTATACATCTATTAAATTCCAAATTTTAATTTCCCCATCATCACTACAAGAGGCCAAAACACCTTTAACAACAGGATTCCATGCAATACAATTTACGTCTTGATTATGAGCTCGTTCTAAATTGCATAGTATACTGAAAGTGGGCGCGTTTTCATCGCATCCCTCATCTTCCTTAAATATTCTTATGGCATCATCTCCACATGCTGTAGCAATTAGTCCTAAAAAATAATTACCATTTTTTTATTTAATTTGAAGAAATTTGTAATCAAATAACCTGTGAGTGGGCACCAACTAATATCATAAATTGTCCTCGAATGTTGACCAGATATTGTACAGACACATTTCCAAGCCGAATCATTGTCTGTTACTACCACACCTTCCGGATTTCCTGGCAAATATTCTTTCCAAATTTTTACCGTACAATCGTCACTACAGGAAGCCAGTCTGTTTCCTTTGCCTTAAACGCGTAATTTGTAGAATTATGCATCAGATTATTTCTATTAAACTTTACTATCAAAAGCAATACTCCATACAGTAGAGTTATGTCCCACTAATGTTCCACAACAAATCCAATCTGCATCACTTGGATCTTCCTTAAAAAGTTTTATTGTATTGTCATAGGAAGCTGAAGCAAGTACATCTTTGTTTGGATGCCAAATTATTCTTTTCACGTCTTGTGAATGTGCATTTAAGACTGCTGCACAATCATACTCATTGTCTTCAGCCACTTCCCAAATCCATACTGACTTATCTCGACTGCATGTGGCTAAAAACTGACCAGACACCGACCAGGCAACACTTTTTACCTCATTTTCATGTCCTTCTAATGTAGCATTGCATTCAAACTCTCCACTTTGTTTATCCCATATACAGGTGGTGGCATCAAAACTTGCAGAAGCTATTATTTATATACACATATTCTATATGGCTTATATATTATTATAAAAGCATTATTACCTAAATAATTGCCACAAGGAGACCATGACACTTGTCGAATAGTCCTTTTATGACCATCAGTTAATACTATTTTATTGCTCCATTTACCTAAGATATCTTTTGCCCATATTCTTATGCATTTGTCTTCACCACATGACGCTAAGGATTCTCCTTTAGGGTGCCAACTAACATTCCAAACTCGACCCTTGTGCTTTTTAATCGATTGAACTAAGTCTAACTTTACCATTTTAAAAAATTAGCAAGATACATACGATAGTAATGTAATATGTATTGGTTAAATGTTTGGTTAAGGATGAATATGTGAAGAATAACGATAATAAGCAATGTTGTCAATGTGCCATTGACTCAATAAATTTCTAAAACAACAAAATTAAACCAGTCAAATTTTTTATNTAGAATACCTAGACTGCTGGCGTCCTATGGAGCCTGTGTTGAGAAAATGTACGAAAAATAAAAAAAGAAAGCATGCTTTGGTAACCTTTCTGTCTTTGTCTACTCTTTATTTGATAGGCCGGCAGCTTCTCCTACTGTACACCGAAAATTATCCTCACCTATATTCCCCTAAAAAAATGTTATGTCAAAGTCAAATTTATTTATTATGACAGACGTCGCGTTGATCCCCACTCCTGATAATGAAGAACAAAGACAGAGAGGTTACTAAAGCATGCTTTCTTTTTTTATTTTTCGTACATTTTTTCATCTGCATCCGCAGTCTAAGTATTCTGTGTCTATGGATCAAATCAAGGACAAATTATTAAAAGGTTAAGGATCAGGTATCACAGTTCATGTATACATTTTTTTTACCATGAGCGACTATACAAAGGGACACTTAACTAATGATAGAAATAGTAGTATTCTTGAAGGTCTAACTTTTAGGTCTTAGGAATCTTTGAGAAACTGAAAGTATAAAATCATTTTGTGCAAGTGCTGATTGACTGCCAGAAAACCCTACAAGCCCAATTCCTCCCGCTGAGTTGTTTAGGACTAGTTCCTTACAGAATAAATAAGTGGTCACTTTTCTCGGTGAAAAGTTACCATAAAAAGTTAAAAGTAATGGTTTAACAAGTTAGGATAATACTTAGGGCCTAATTAACTCATATATTTAATAAAGTATTTTATAATTTAATAAAAAGACTATCATGATTCCTATTCATCATTGAGTATCAAGATACCGGCATTCACGATCAAAAAGGTTAACTGACGGTATTAATACTAGGATATTACTAAAAGTAAGATACAGAGTTGCTTGGTCATGGATTCTGGACCAGTCACTAATTACTAAAAAATAGTTAAAGTTAACTCTTTTTGAATTTACACACAAAATAAAAGAAGACATTTTTGCATAACATACATATCTTGGTAGAAATCACTGACTTTGAGGAGTAATTATTAAAAAGTATACTTATACTTAAGAAAGGTGTTCAATTAACCAAAAAAAGCAAATTTATCAGTCCAATGTCTAGCCAACTATTAAAAAGGTTGTCTTGCTTCTGTTTAAGTAAAATAAAAGGTAATTTCCAAGTTGGGATAAAAGCGTTAAAATCGCTAGCTCACACCGTTTACTTGGCTTTAAATATTCAAATGTGTAATATTAAAATATTGGTTGAAACGATTGAACTGATTAAAAAGTTTTAAAAATTTATGTTTATTAAAAAGTAAAGCATTAAAATTTACAATCGACAATAAAATATCAAATATTAAATAAAAAATAGAAGAAAAGTAGATAGAATTAAAGAAAATCATGTTCTTTTAACAAAAATTATTCAAAATGAACGCAGAAAAACAAAAATAAAAAAATTAAATTTTCTTGTGCATATACGCAAACCATATAGCGCTTTTTTATATTTGAAGATAAACTATGTCTAGGCATTCTATCATATTTAAATGAAGATTTTTTATTTAAATCACACTGAATGCAAATTTATATAAATAATAACAACATAAATGAAAGGCAACTTTTTTTTAATTTTGATCCAAAGCCAACTTAATAAACCTTAAGTAAAAAATTATTTAAATCAGCTACGAAAACTGCTTCAACAATTTCAAAACCAAATACCTATGTAGGAAATGGTGTAAGCTATCGATTGCAATAAGGTAGGTCTTTTTTATGTAGCAAAGGTTAAAAAGCAAGAATTTGTAACTGGAAATGATGCCTTAAATGCCTTGAAGCCTCTAGAAGTTACACTGTTTATACTAGCCACAGGCCATCTAATGTCCTTTATGATCATTATCCAAATGATTCACTGTTTTTAATAAATCGAGTCAAAAAACCTTCAAATTCAAAATTTCGAATTGAAATTCGTATTTGTTTAAACGCTAATGTAAAAAAATGCAAATAAAATTCTAACTTTGACTCCCTCAGTTACTGTCTATTTTCTTATAAAACAAATCAAGCTCAATTGTAACCTTTTTGCAGTAAAAATGTGTGGTTGAATCCTGACGCATTAGGTACCACTCTGAACACAATGATTATTTAATATTGACTTCCTAGGTCCTATAATTCCGCTCAAAAGACGAGACACATACATGGTGTTCCATATGTATGGAAACGGTCCATTATGTCCTAAAATAAAATACTCATCAAAAAAATGTAAAAACAAAAGTTTTAGGGAATATAAAAATCTGTTGAAATATAGAAAAAGTAAAAATACAGGATAGGCCATAAAACCATAAAAAAATGTCAAAGAAAAGTTACATGAAAAAGTACCTAATTTTTTTAAATTAGGTATTCTTTCATATTTTGAAATTTTCAACCGCCCTCCGTATACATATATAAATCCGACAATCTAATCTTTGTTTTAATAGTTTGAGAATAAGCAGAACCTTTTATGACGAATGACTTTTTCGAAAAACCAAAGGTAAAGAAGTTTTTTCTCGTTAACTCCATCCGTGAACATACTCTATTTTGAAAACGGTTAAAATTAAAAAAAAAGTATTCCCTATGAAATTTGTTTACAATTTAATAAGGAAACGAAATATTGAAAAATAAACTGCCGGTCAAAATTAGCGCATCACTTAAAAATTTATTAAATCTTGTCAAACAATATCTTCCCGGTGACTGCTCGGATTTGAATGATTCTTTTTTCAATTGTAGCCCTGCAATTGGTGCATTGCTTATAGCGAGGAGGTGTCCAAAAAATAAAATCAACATACTATACAAGGCGTGTAACTAGTGTCATGTTTTATCATCAAAATTTCACGTCTTCTGTGGGTAATACTAAGTGGCTGAAGAATATAAAAACTGTGTAGTGGATCAGTCTCATGTCTCCATTCTCAGGTTACCATGTGTCCAGTGAATATAAACAATAATAATTTTAGGCTAATTTTGTTCGGCAGCTTAATAAACTTCATATGGAAAAATGCAAGGTATCTTGAGAAATGGAATCTCTGAAAGGGTTCAAGATAAATGGAAGATTAAAAAAACAAAATACTCGGGAGACATCAGAGTACATCATTGCATTGTTTTGTTAAGGTTGAACCATCTGGTGTTTTCCACAGAAGACATTAAAATTTGATAAAAAAAACATGACAATATTTATACACCCTGTACAATATGATGCCTTTATTTTTTGAACATCTCCTTGCTACAGGCAATTTATCCATAATAGGGCTACAATTGAAAAAAAAATCATTCAAACCCAAGTAATTTTTGGGAAGATATTGTTTACTAATATTTAATGAATTTTTATGTGATGCGCCAATTTTGGTGGTTTATATAGAGTATTCAATTTAAAAAAAGTGCAAATTTAGTACACCACGGCTTTATGATCAATCCTGTATATTTCATTGTTCTGTAGTTCGGTAGATTTTTATATCCCCTAAAACTTTTATCTTTAAATTTTTTTCGATATGTGTTCTATTTTAAAAGATAATCGACCGTTTCCATACATATGGAACACCGTGTATGCATGTATCGTTTACCGTTATTAGAGGTAATCCCTAATATGCTGGGCTCATCTGAAATGCCAGATCATCAACTTAAATCGGCGATAGAAAAATCAACTTTAACAAATGGTTATTTAAAAAAAATCCACCAATTTTGGATTTTTTTTATGTAATTCAATAGATTATTGACAAGATAGATGATATATTTCTGTCATAGAAATAACAACTTTAAAGTTTGCTGTCTAATTTGATTGAAAAGTCAGGTGCATCTTTGATGATAATTTCGTGCCACCAATTTGGTCTAGACATTGCTCCAGGACTATGGAAAAATTCCGCTTGGAGATTTTCATATAACTGTAAAAAACAAAACATGCTTAATGTAAAAGTAGGTAATAATGTTTAAAATAGTATTACTTTGCCGTCTGATCGTCCTAGAACCGAATTAATGACATAATCGGGTGGCGCAATTCCATCGATGATGCCCATAAAATCTTGCTTCAAATTATCGCACAAGTGCAAAATGCCATCTTTAACCATTAATGACAACTTTGAATCTTTTGTATAACCACCCTAAAATGAAATAGAAACCAATTAGGCAAAAGTTTACAAAAAGAAAAAATGGAAAAGAAAAAGTTAAGAAAGGAATTTTAGATTTTATTTATTAGACAAAGTCTAAAGATTATACGGTTTATTTTTCAGTGATAAAACACCTAAATGTTTGTTCTGTAATATTTCATTTTTAAATAAGTAGTCAGATATTCCAAATTTATTGAAAATACAAGGTGTTTCCAAAATTGTTAAATAAAAAAAGGGGTTTTCTGGAAAGTGGAACATTTTACAAAGAGCACCTTTTTATCTTCCTAAATAATCAAGCGATCCAATAAACCATATAACAGTTTAGAAAATCAGAGATCTAAAAAGTTTGGACGTAAAGAATTCGATGGTCCTCCACCTCTCTGAAGATGTAGAAAAAAATGTTGGGTTCTATCCCATCAGCCTTTGTATTACCCAAAATTTATTGATTTTCATAAAGTAGAAGCAAACTTAACTAGAAAATATCATTTATGCTAATTTTAATATAATAATTTCCGCAAGTCAGTTTTTGGAAAACATTTTAGAAAAAAAAGTACAACCTTTTCTTGATTCTTTTCCATTTTTGAGAGATTGTTCACATTTTTCGGGGACATCTTATATAGGATGTTTCCTAATTATATGCTTTTACTTCAGGGGGTGATGCTACCGCCAAAAATAAGACGTTTTGTTCATATGGAGGGGTTGGTTTCCTTAAATCGTACCCTACAGTTATTCAAGGAAATTGCCACAAAAATAAGTTTTATTTTATTGTTTCACTATAGGTGATCGAATCGAAACTTATTACAATCCACACATTCAATGAAAATTTATGTTGAAAATGTGATTGTACTATAGTATGCGTATTTTCAACCATTCATTGGTGATCCTTATGTAATTTCATGATACCAGTTCTTCAGAAAATAAAATTTTCCTATTAACTATTTCAAAGTTTTAAAGATACCATTTACAAATCGCTATTCGTGGTTGAGAGTCTCGTTCCAGAACAGCCCGGACCCTTTGCAAGTAGTGTGGGAATAATAAATTGCCATGCAAAATGTTCCATACCAATTTATTCCTGATTTGAAGTTCTTGACTAATTTTTCTGGTGTTAGTTTCTAGATCATTTTCAGCAACGTTAAGAATCTCTTCTTCTAATTCTGGAATGCGATAGGTCTTCCATCCACATTTACGCTTCTATCTGATTCTTAGAGTCTAGCATGAGTGTTTGAAAATGTTTTTCTATCTGGTGCTTCTCTCGGAAAATCTTTCTATGCCCTGCCTTACTTCTCCAGCATTGTCATTTGCCAAACCATACATAAAATGGGTATCAGTTATTTCTTGATTCTTATAACGATTCATTTTAATTATTATTTTTGTGAGTCTTTATGGTAACCCTAGTGAAAACTGTCTAATATTAAATAGGTAACATTGGAATTGAAGTTGAAGTTTGAAGGTGCTTACTAGATTTTTTGGGTTAAATAATTATTTTACTTATTAAATAATAGTTTTGCAATAGCAAAGTATTTTATTTTCATTAAAAAATATTTAAGTTTAGAGAAGAAGTATAAGTTTTAGAAGAACACAAACTCTAATGCAATTTGTTATTTCATGATAGAAGATAGTAAAGGTCTCTAATTTAATCTATTTGCAGAGATGATAACAAATTAATCGAAGAATGTTGAAAACATTTTTTACATGTTTCTAAAATGTGTCAAATTAGGTTGCTATTTGATCATTTATAGTGAAAAACTAAAATAAAACCCATTATTGTGGTAGTTTTCGACCTTGAATAACTCTGCAGAGGGGGATTTAAGGACACTCTTTCATAGAAATACAAAGTTTTACTTTGTAGAATCACTCTCTAAAATAAAAACATTATTAAGATATGTTAGGAAACATTCCGTATAATACGTCAAAGATGAAACGCTTCCTAAGTAATTAAAAATACGTTTGTTTTTAATAAATCTTTCGTTGACAAGGTAGGCATCTTTAAAAACATAGTTTTTTTAAATGAATTAACTTTGTAATTGTAAGACAAAGTTAATATACCTCATAAATGTATTTCGTTCCGAAATATATGATATCAAATTTAAATTGTGAGCTTCATTATTCTCCATAATTTTAACATTTCTTTACACACGTATGAAAATATGTAATTTTAAGACCATTGATCTATGGTTTTAAAAGTATGTGTCTTCTATGTAGTAAAGTGGCGCACCCAACTTTATCATACACGTTTGCATCGTCCCGATTAACGAGTAAGGGAACTTACGGACAACAAATCATTCAAAATGAACGATTCATCCAAATGAGCGATAATCCAACTGCTCTGCATAATGGTTTTTTCAAATCGCTATTAACTCTCGACTCTAGACAGTCTAGTGAATGAATACATTTGTTCATTGTTCAATTACTTTCGATATATTCTTTTTGGTAATCTGAACGAAATGAATATCCTCACTAAAAAGAGTCATAGGACCAAACCAAAATAGTTGAAAGTGCTTACAGCAGTTAAACTAAAAAGTGCTAATCGGTATATATAAGGTTCATATGGATAACTTTTTGTATATTTTTTTTCTTTTCGGTTTTCGATTTTCTGATTATTATAACTAAAAACATATTCTTCCTTCATTCTGACATCCTTTAATTTTCAAACGTGAAAACTTTTACGTACAATGCTTATTTTAAATTTTTGTAATGAAATTATGTTCTATTGCCAAAAACTGATGCACGTTTTAAGAAACATTATATTAATTACTTACCTGATAAAAATATATAAGATACTTGTCCAAATTAGAAAGACCATACAAAGCACCTAAATCTCCCAAGACTCTTTGCAAACTCTCATCGGCGCCTTTAACTTTATCCCAATAACTTTGCAAGCAAAAATATTGCATATAAACCCTGGATAAAACTGCAGCACAGAATACTTGACATTCTGCTCGAGCTTCAAATTTATTACTCGATTTTGTTTGTTTTTTATCCATTTCTTTTAAAAGATACAGTATAAGCCATTCATAACATTCCGATATAACTAGAAATGAAACAAAACTTTTGAAATGTTAAAGCAAGGATTTAAGGAAAACTTACATGTTTGGCTTAGTATTATTTCAGGGTGTTTTGCTTCGAATATGTAATTTTCAATGTCTCTAAATTTTTCCAAATATTTGCAACTTCCAAGCGGAGTGGTTAAGACGTTTCCTTGTTGTAAATTTTTCCATTGTCTCAGTAGCCAGTTACTTGTCTGCTGTAAAAGTACGTTGTTATCACCTTCATATGTCACACAAGGATCTATTGTGGCTCTCAAATCCCCTAAACGGGCTGATTTAAGGAAACCATGTCCTCCGCATGCTTCCCTACATTCTTGAACCGCATCTCTGCACGACCATGTCACCAAAGCTTTTGCACTAGACACAATCGCATGGATTTCCGATACCAGATCATTCTGAAAAATATAATACTTTAATGTATGAAGGGTACACGAAATAAGTAAAAATTTTAAAGTTTGGAAAAATCATTTCAAAAATTGACAACTCCATAATTTCACATACAATAGGAAAAAAAAATGGCATTTTCCGCTTAGATGATTGATTGATTTACTTTTCACAACCAGCATTAGAAAGAACATTTTTTCTTTTCTTAAATAGTCTTAATAACAAAATTTTAGCAAAAATTGACTTAGCTTATTTATTCCCTGTACCCTTTATGGGTATAGAAAAAACAAATAAACAGATCAACAATTGAAGTGGTTATTACAAATATTATAAATAACTTTTAATTATTTATTTTTTATTTGATGAAAAGTCTTTGAAACTAATTTCAGCGTCTAGATATTTTGGTCTAAATGTGCTCAATGCATTTGAAGTCGGATGAAGAGGAAAATCACTTATGATTATTGCGCGATGGGAGCGGGCATTATCGTAAATATAGACAAATATATCATCTAAAATACTAAAAAATGGCACAATTTTCGGCTCTATTACTCTGTAATAATTTCTTACGGTAGTCCTTAGCTTAATAATTAAAACTACTAAATAAGTATACTCATTAAAACATATGCCTCACCACACATAAAGTGAACCGCCATTAAAACGGATGGTTGGTTACTGGAGTACAACGAAAATTAAATTTTTGTTGTACTCCTCTTCTTTTTCCCCACATGTCAATATTATAGATCAACTCGTAGGTAACAAACAATGCTTTCAATTTTGAAATTTAACAGAATTTTTTAAAATTTGAACGAACATGTTCCTTTGTCCATTAGCATTACATGCACATTGTTCCGTCATTATTTGAGGATATGTAATGCGCCTTCTAGCCTTCAACCATGCAGTCTGTTTCTAATTGTTTAAAAATCGCTACTGTTCAAGTAGCTTATCTAAAGAAACAGTTAATTCTCGATATCAAGAATGTGGTTCCTTCTGACAATCAGGATTATAAAACGATCTTGACATTTTACGTAGTTTCTCTTGAGACAAATTTTTATTTCTCTAACGCAATAATTGTTCGACTTACAAAGTTTCTAATCTTTGTAAAGGCATGAGATTTATCTAAATCAAAAGTGTGTTTTGATTAAGAGAATATGCATTCAGACTTAATTGCTGTGATCCAAAGGTTTGGCATCTAACATTCCATTCATAACTGCGTCGAGTATCTTTGGAGCGAATCAAGTAAAGGTTGAAGAAGTTGAACAGCGAGACTAAAACAGTTTCAGTCTTCTATCTCATCCCTTCTGAAGATATTCGTCGCAGTTGTAAGGGAAATATCAAGTGTAAAAGCCTTTAAGCAGTAGCATTGAGAAAAAAATGTAGGTCTGAATTTTGAGTTTGTATAACATCGTAGTTAGTTTACTAAAATGTTTGTTGCTGCCCTTAATTTGAAGTCTCTAGTACTAATGAATAAATGAACATTTGATATAACCATTATTAATTTCTAGTTTGCATATGGCATATGCGAGGTACTATGGATACTGGACTAAGAACTGCTGATGGTATCACATATGTAACGCGGTTAGCGATCATAAATAATTATTAAAATGTGATTAGCCCTTACCAAATCCTGTATTTCCTTGGAGGTAGTGGATAATTGAACGGCTGATAAATAAGATTCTGTAAAACTTAGGACAAATGTTCGTAAAACAGCAGCCGCTGCCATATAAGGGAATAGTCGCCATCTCTACATATAGGAAAACACTAAGTTCTTCTAAAATGTACTACTTTTTAATGTTTCTCACATGCAACTGATACTCGATTAATGGCCATTCGTTTTTTGTATCTCCACCGTCTCCATTAGGGCCAAACTGTTTTCTTACGGCCGCATATCTTAAGGCGATCGTAACGGCACAAATCAAATTATTCGAACTTTCTTGCATAATTCCCACTCTGCCAGTAGATAAATTTTCCAAAGCGGCGCCTAATATTCTACCAGGATCAGAAAAACTACTTTCATATTCGCCCTCTGGAGTTACATCAGCGGTACGATTTAATAAATTTTCTCTAGGAATTCTATAGTTTTTGAACATAATGAATCTAAAAAAGAACAGTTCAATCAACCGAAAATTTTTATTATGGAAAATAAAAGTTTTCACCATCACGAAAATATACACTGTGACTCACTTAGAACCGTAGCACCTCTGTAAAATCTTTATTGGCTGTCTGATTTTGATAATTTTTTTTAAGTTGCAGGGTATTTAAAACTCTATGTTGGTACAATTTCTTAATGCGCTCGTTTAAAAACAAAGGCTTACTTTGCCTCTTGGTTTTGAAACGAGCACGACAAGAAATTGTTCCAATATAGTTTTAGATGCCCTACTATTAAAAAAAATATTAAAATCGGACTGTAAATACAGATTTTACAAGGATGGAGTGGTTTTAAATAAGCCACATTGTATATTACAACCAGTTGCATAATTCTTCTAATTGTCTAATTTAAATTTTGGTGCAGAAATTTGACAAGCTGGATTTGGCCAACCGTAAATGACCTAAACGTACTTATGAGTCAATCGAAACAAAACGTTGATGTAGATTCGTTAAAGTGTAACTGAACAAATAAGCAAATCATTCGTCATCGATTACAATTCAATTTCAAATATTTACCTAGGTACGTAACAAAATGTGACCAATAATTACGTCACATTCTTATTTTTAAATAATGAAATGCATTTTAGCTCTAAATAATTTTACAAACAAACAAAAATATTGCATTTAGAAATAGAAAAATTTGAATGAGATTTATAGAGAAGAAAATATCTAAAACAATATCTTTAGTGATCTGACGACATAATAGTTTCTTATATTTTTTCATGGAAAATTATATCGAACTATTCTTACAGACTTCTAGCGCTGGTTAAACAATATGGATATTGAAGATGTTTACTTTCATAATAAAACGGTGCAAATCAAAGTATAAATTTTCAATGTTAAGCAAATTATCTGATATTTTGAGCACAGAGCACGTCATTTAAATGAATCATTTATGTGGAAGTATGATGAATCAATGTAAAATGTAGAAAAGAATATAAAATATTTAATAATTTTTCATGTTTATGCGAGAGTCGTAATTGGCCATTGAACGTTTCTTACCCATTGTCAATTCCATGCAATCCAATCTTTTCACCCATATCACCAATAATCAATCCAGAATATGGCAGTAAGGTTTTCGGATCCCGAACAGGAACAACAAAAGCATGTAAACCGTGGCACTGGTTTTTGGTGATTAATTGTGCAAATAGTAGTGCTAAAGTACATGTTTTACCTAAAATAAAAAATCATAATTCTACTAAATCTTTATTATAAAAATAGGTATGCTAAGTTTTAAAAGATCATTTAACTCTTTGAAATAGATTAACACAATTCTCTGTTTTTGGAATATTAACAATCGTTGGCTTATAAAAGAATTTTCAATTCGTATTAGGTTTGTATTCTATACAAAGTACAGCACAAAACACCGAGGATGGCGATTGTTTAAAAAAACAATACCAGATAGTTATAATGTATTAGTTGCACAAATGTACAGGGTGAATCATAATTAATAAGACACAGAGCAGTGGTAAATTCGTTATGTAAAATTATTTTTAAACAATGACTTCCCCAATTACAGTTAACCAGCAATAGCTACTTTGCAGGAAAGCATTCCATTATTCCAATGCAACGATATCAAAAATTCAAGAAAATACAAAATATTTAATAAATAGCGTATTATTTTTAAAAATTAAAACGGAAATTTATCTAATCATATTTTATACAGGGTTTTTAAACAAAAAGTTTATTTGTCAATTATATTACCTAAATTACCGATCCAACATTTTGCTGCTTCAAAGTCAGGGGTATTAATGACAAATTCCTGTTTGTCCGGGTCATAAGTAGCTGTTGTCCTCATCTGTTTGGTATTGCTTCCATGTGCAACTTCTGTTAATGCAAGACAAGCTAATACCTTAAAATACATAGAATTTTATATAATATTACATAAGGTTTAACAATCAATTACTTTATTGTTCCAGGCAGCATCGATAAAATGTTGATGTCTCTCCGTTCCCAAAGTAGTTAAAGTATTTTTAAATAATTCAATTCCTATAGCATGTTTTACAGAGACATCTGGAAATGCCACAGCTAATGCTTCATTTACTGTCATCATGTACCTCGTCTATCTCATTAAGAAAATAAATTGTGTTAAGTTTATTGTCTATTATATTTCAATTTGGAGAACATACCTTTCTTTTATATGGTAATTTCGACACATTAGGATGCAAAAAATTGTACTGACAATATTTTCGAAGTCGAATGGCTGTAATTCGTTTCATTTCCTCACTGTTTGGTTCTTGTTGAGTTCGTTGAAATACAGGATCATTTTTTAAAGTATTCCAAACGTGTATCTAGTAAAACCAAGTCAATATAATGAAAATATTAGATTCTAAGTACTGAACTATGTGTTATAATTACAAAGCTAGGTACAAATTATTATGCAAAGCTCAGAGTTATAAAAATTAGTATGATTTATCCTTATAATTTTTTCATCTATTATTTCCCAAAAGATTTCAAAAGAATCTTAAGGCCTATATTAATAGTAGCTCTTGAAGTCGCGCTGGAAGGAAAGCAGCCTCAACCAAGTGTCCCTCGATATTTATTTTGTCGACCTGATTAATAGTCTCCCTTGACTGGAATCGAACGACTATTAATAACAAATAGACGCTTAAGGTATTGTTGAATATTGATGAATACTTGAGGTGCGACTTTTAATACGGCCATTAGGAATGACCAAGCTAATATAGTAATTTTTATTTTTCGAAATCAAGCTTTAAAAATTTGAGATTGAAATTTTTCATCAATTTCGTCTTGGAAACAGTATTTTATTACGAGACATGACTTCATTGACACAGAGATCTACATTTTTAAGAATACTTCGATGCTTGTGTTATTCCGAATGGTTGCAATGAGAAAGATTCTTAAAACACAAACAACCCCTTTTTGTTGATAGTTATTCATAATTTGGGGCAGTGTTTCAAAAGTTAGTCAACACGAAATGGTAACGTAAGGTGATACAAGTGTAATCTGTGAGCTGCTTCAAGATTGTTAAAACCTGAATAACACTTCGACATCCCAACCCCTAAATGTGAAAAATGTAATATTTGGGAACAACAATTAAATATTTAACGAACAACTATCGAGTTTCTTGAGATTAGAGAACCTGCTAGGGACTTTACTATGGATAAAATCATTACTTATTGGAATCCGTGTCATAAAACAAAATACTAGACAATTTTGTACCAACATTAAAAGCTCATTAGTAGAAAAATTCATAATTTCAAGAGGAGTTTCTTTTACATTGAATATTAATTAATTCTAGAATGATTTAATGAATGAAAAGTTCTACGTTATGAGATATTTCTTAAAATTTTGATACTGATACTCAAATCAAGAATATAAGAATAAGTATTCTTACATTAGACCGAAATTAACATTCAAATTGACAACTCCTTCCGATACCAGTTGTAACACCAAAGCTCTCCCTATTCCGTCTTTGTGAAAATTGATATTATCGGAAAGTTTTTGGGAAGAATTAAGGACATCTTAATAGGGAATTTTTTATTATATTAAATAGACATCGTTAAAGCTCTGGAATGGGGAAATAATGTTTATGTCGGTTTGATCGACAGTTGCAGTGCAATTGTTTGGAGAGTATTCTATTGAAACAAAATCAGAATCATAAGCTTCTGATATACAGCTTTGGCTCCCATTTCACATATATGTATATTGCCCAAATGCAAAATCCGAAAACTCGCATATTTTTTGAACTTCAGTCTTATACGCCGTTATATCTTATTATAATATGTTATTATTATATTCTTCATACAAATTGTTATATAATTTTCATGCACAAATCGAATTTTTATATGATATTTTTTATACAAAAATGGGGTTAAAATGCAAAAACCGATATATCCACCGAACAGATAAGCCAGCAACCCCACCAGTTCTCTCAATGGATATCGTTGATTGCCATAAAAATGCTGTATTTTTGATTATTCGTATTATAAAATTATAAAACTTCTGATATTATCGCTTAGAACAAGTTCAAAATGAGCATCATATCGATCAATGGTTCAACGGAAAGCTCACCAAATTCGACCTAACTTGTTTTTCTTAAATTAAAAAAAATACACTAATTAATTAGTACAACCCAAACAAAATAATTATGTTTAACATTGTAAACTCGACGACTAAACTTATGTACTGTACAATGCACGAATTACTTAATACAAACAGTAAATCAAGTCACACTTAATATATCGGAGAAAGCTGATATGAAACATATAAATGATATTGTTTTTAATGGACTTGTCGGGTTTTGCACTTAGTCGTCTGATATAGCTTAATTGAAAGATGTTTAGCCGTCACCAATTTAAAGGCGATAAGTATACATAAAGTACTATAAACTGAACCGTACGGAAAAGCTAGAATCACAATGTTAAGACATATTATTTAATGTGATCACTTTAGGCGAATACTGAGCCGAAAAATTAGTGATTCTTTTGCCAAATGCGTAATTTCAATACCCACCTAAGAATAAATTATCCAAATTGATAAAAAATAAATATTTGGCAAAGATGTTATTAAAATATCGTAGAATGATTTTTAGCAAATTACATCATAGTAATGGATATTAGTTGAATTGATAAGATACATATGTATGTTGAAGCAAGTACCTGTTACTACCTTTATTTTCAGTAAATCTGGATCTTCAAAGAACCACTTCATTTTTTTCCAGTCAAAATTTGCTCTTTTTCTGTAGGTATCTAAAGGTCCAGGTGGCAAGTCCTCTATAAAATTGTCGTTCAAAGGAGAGGCCATAATGATGTGTGCGTTTTAACTTAAACTAAAAAATCATAAAAAAATTAATAAAATATTATCATTAGTTGTAAAACTTAATTTTGTGTTATTATATTTCTTATTATCCCAAAATTCCTTAAATAACGGACATTTGATTTCGTCCAAAAATCGTGACGGATGAACGTATTGAACGTATGCTAATGCAAAATGTTTGTAATACATAATTCAAAAAAAATAGTTGTTAAAATGGAACGGTGTCTATTTAAAATATATACTTCTATTTAAAAGGTAGAGCGTCTACCGTTTAAAAACAGTTTTGATACCTTGTATATTAAAACCACAAGAGCCTAAATAGTATCACATTCAAAAGAAAAATTTCCTCGAATAAAACGGTTGTTCATCAGATGAACAATTTCAATGCTGATTAAAATAATTTAAAAAAAATGTACAGGGTTGGTAGGGTTTCTGAAATTGGCATGTAAAAATATATTATTCCTTAAATATTGTCACCGTGGAGTCAAAACCTCATATCTCTAAAAACACAAATATTCAGAAAACGCGACAAACTTTGTTCGGAAGCTTTTCAACTGATGCGGTATTCCAATTTGTTTGTGAATATCATCATAACTCAAAATGAGTAAAATTGAAGATGCGAAGTTTTGACTCCACGACGATGATATGTATTATACATTATATATTCTAAACACAAAGAGGAAAAGAGAAAAGAAAAGGCAAAGGGACACACGCTCTATTCCTTTCCAGTCTTGTCCGTTATCTACGGAATTTTGAGGTATTTATATTTCTTACTCTGTATTAGCAATTGTTTTGTTTTAATATTTTCCATTAACACAATTGATGAAAAATTTGTTTTTACTAGACACCTATTCATAAATAGATAATAAGGTATTTTTGTTATTTGATAATGAAAGATTATATCTATACTTATAGTGATCCAAATTAAATGTCCACCATTAGTAATTTATTCAATAATAAAGATATAATTTCAGTTAAATTACTAAGGTAGTAGTATTTTTTCCATTGGTTAAATGGGATAAAATAAGGGTAGAATCGGAAACAAATAAATAAAAATTTCGATTTCGATATACATATGTATTTTACCAAATGTATTATTTTTAAATGTGTGATATTAAATTATTTTTAAACAAAAAGTTTTTTTATGTATAATACTATTATGTGAAACTAGAAAATAATAAAGAGATGTGTTATTTACACAATTCATTTTCACATCACACAATAAAATAAAACACTAATTTTTTTTAAAAAACGTTCAAAAATATCACATCTTTTTTCATTAGATTTTTGTGCATGGTTTTTTACTGATCAAATTGTCTTTAATATGGTCCTATCATTTATCTGATTTACCTTTTTCTAATTGCTCTGTTTAAAACGTCAATGTATGCGTTTTTTGCTTGTAAATTTCGCCCTTGAAATAACTGCGCAAAAAGAAATCAAACAGGGTTAGATCTGATGATCTCGTTGGTCACCGAATAGGTCCATTTGTTCCTATATGTTAATCGTTCAAAATAAGACATATTTAGTAATTGACAAGTAACTGTCTAATTATGAACAGGTGGGCCATTCTGTTGAAAATGCAGATTCTATTTACTTATAAGATCCAATTCATTTAAGAAAATATTATTTTGTACAGTTTTCGAAGCTGACAGAGCATTTTGTTTAATAAAAACTTTTCTCAAAGACGAAAAGGCAATTTATCTATGATTTCGGATGTTCGTTATTTTTCACATTACCGCTATAGTACATACATTTTTGAGAAACTATAGTATCTGCTAACCTGTATTGAATAACTATTTATAAAGCCGGTTTTCCGTGAACACGATGAACCCTAATCTTACTTTACTATGTGTACGCCCTTTTCAGAANAAATGTTTGTTGCTGCCCTTAATTTGAAGTCTCTAGTACTAATGAATAAATGAACATTTGATATAACCATTATTAATTTCTAGTTTGCATATGGCATATGCGAGGTACTATGGATACTGGACTAAGAACTGCTGATGGTATCACATATGTAACGCGGTTAGCGATCATAAATAATTATTAAAATGTGATTAGCCCTTACCAAATCCTGTATTTCCTTGGAGGTAGTGGATAATTGAACGGCTGATAAATAAGATTCTGTAAAACTTAGGACAAATGTTCGTAAAACAGCAGCCGCTGCCATATAAGGGAATAGTCGCCATCTCTACATATAGGAAAACACTAAGTTCTTCTAAAATGTACTACTTTTTAATGTTTCTCACATGCAACTGATACTCGATTAATGGCCATTCGTTTTTTGTATCTCCACCGTCTCCATTAGGGCCAAACTGTTTTCTTACGGCCGCATATCTTAAGGCGATCGTAACGGCACAAATCAAATTATTCGAACTTTCTTGCATAATTCCCACTCTGCCAGTAGATAAATTTTCCAAAGCGGCGCCTAATATTCTACCAGGATCAGAAAAACTACTTTCATATTCGCCCTCTGGAGTTACATCAGCGGTACGATTTAATAAATTTTCTCTAGGAATTCTATAGTTTTTGAACATAATGAATCTAAAAAAGAACAGTTCAATCAACCGAAAATTTTTATTATGGAAAATAAAAGTTTTCACCATCACGAAAATATACACTGTGACTCACTTAGAACCGTAGCACCTCTGTAAAATCTTTATTGGCTGTCTGATTTTGATAATTTTTTTTAAGTTGCAGGGTATTTAAAACTCTATGTTGGTACAATTTCTTAATGCGCTCGTTTAAAAACAAAGGCTTACTTTGCCTCTTGGTTTTGAAACGAGCACGACAAGAAATTGTTCCAATATAGTTTTAGATGCCCTACTATTAAAAAAAATATTAAAATCGGACTGTAAATACAGATTTTACAAGGATGGAGTGGTTTTAAATAAGCCACATTGTATATTACAACCAGTTGCATAATTCTTCTAATTGTCTAATTTAAATTTTGGTGCAGAAATTTGACAAGCTGGATTTGGCCAACCGTAAATGACCTAAACGTACTTATGAGTCAATCGAAACAAAACGTTGATGTAGATTCGTTAAAGTGTAACTGAACAAATAAGCAAATCATTCGTCATCGATTACAATTCAATTTCAAATATTTACCTAGGTACGTAACAAAATGTGACCAATAATTACGTCACATTCTTATTTTTAAATAATGAAATGCATTTTAGCTCTAAATAATTTTACAAACAAACAAAAATATTGCATTTAGAAATAGAAAAATTTGAATGAGATTTATAGAGAAGAAAATATCTAAAACAATATCTTTAGTGATCTGACGACATAATAGTTTCTTATATTTTTTCATGGAAAATTATATCGAACTATTCTTACAGACTTCTAGCGCTGGTTAAACAATATGGATATTGAAGATGTTTACTTTCATAATAAAACGGTGCAAATCAAAGTATAAATTTTCAATGTTAAGCAAATTATCTGATATTTTGAGCACAGAGCACGTCATTTAAATGAATCATTTATGTGGAAGTATGATGAATCAATGTAAAATGTAGAAAAGAATATAAAATATTTAATAATTTTTCATGTTTATGCGAGAGTCGTAATTGGCCATTGAACGTTTCTTACCCATTGTCAATTCCATGCAATCCAATCTTTTCACCCATATCACCAATAATCAATCCAGAATATGGCAGTAAGGTTTTCGGATCCCGAACAGGAACAACAAAAGCATGTAAACCGTGGCACTGGTTTTTGGTGATTAATTGTGCAAATAGTAGTGCTAAAGTACATGTTTTACCTAAAATAAAAAATCATAATTCTACTAAATCTTTATTATAAAAATAGGTATGCTAAGTTTTAAAAGATCATTTAACTCTTTGAAATAGATTAACACAATTCTCTGTTTTTGGAATATTAACAATCGTTGGCTTATAAAAGAATTTTCAATTCGTATTAGGTTTGTATTCTATACAAAGTACAGCACAAAACACCGAGGATGGCGATTGTTTAAAAAAACAATACCAGATAGTTATAATGTATTAGTTGCACAAATGTACAGGGTGAATCATAATTAATAAGACACAGAGCAGTGGTAAATTCGTTATGTAAAATTATTTTTAAACAATGACTTCCCCAATTACAGTTAACCAGCAATAGCTACTTTGCAGGAAAGCATTCCATTATTCCAATGCAACGATATCAAAAATTCAAGAAAATACAAAATATTTAATAAATAGCGTATTATTTTTAAAAAATTAAAACGGAAATTTATCTAATCATATTTTATACAGGGTTTTTAAACAAAAAGTTTATTTGTCAATTATATTACCTAAATTACCGATCCAACATTTTGCTGCTTCAAAGTCAGGGGTATTAATGACAAATTCCTGTTTGTCCGGGTCATAAGTAGCTGTTGTCCTCATCTGTTTGGTATTGCTTCCATGTGCAACTTCTGTTAATGCAAGACAAGCTAATACCTTAAAATACATAGAATTTTATATAATATTACATAAGGTTTAACAATCAATTACTTTATTGTTCCAGGCAGCATCGATAAAATGTTGATGTCTCTCCGTTCCCAAAGTAGTTAAAGTATTTTTAAATAATTCAATTCCTATAGCATGTTTTACAGAGACATCTGGAAATGCCACAGCTAATGCTTCATTTACTGTCATCATGTACCTCGTCTATCTCATTAAGAAAATAAATTGTGTTAAGTTTATTGTCTATTATATTTCAATTTGGAGAACATACCTTTCTTTTATATGGTAATTTCGACACATTAGGATGCAAAAAATTGTACTGACAATATTTTCGAAGTCGAATGGCTGTAATTCGTTTCATTTCCTCACTGTTTGGTTCTTGTTGAGTTCGTTGAAATACAGGATCATTTTTTAAAGTATTCCAAACGTGTATCTAGTAAAACCAAGTCAATATAATGAAAATATTAGATTCTAAGTACTGAACTATGTGTTATAATTACAAAGCTAGGTACAAATTATTATGCAAAGCTCAGAGTTATAAAAATTAGTATGATTTATCCTTATAATTTTTTCATCTATTATTTCCCAAAAGATTTCAAAAGAATCTTAAGGCCTATATTAATAGTAGCTCTTGAAGTCGCGCTGGAAGGAAAGCAGCCTCAACCAAGTGTCCCTCGATATTTATTTTGTCGACCTGATTAATAGTCTCCCTTGACTGGAATCGAACGACTATTAATAACAAATAGACGCTTAAGGTATTGTTGAATATTGATGAATACTTGAGGTGCGACTTTTAATACGGCCATTAGGAATGACCAAGCTAATATAGTAATTTTTATTTTTCGAAATCAAGCTTTAAAAATTTGAGATTGAAATTTTTCATCAATTTCGTCTTGGAAACAGTATTTTATTACGAGACATGACTTCATTGACACAGAGATCTACATTTTTAAGAATACTTCGATGCTTGTGTTATTCCGAATGGTTGCAATGAGAAAGATTCTTAAAACACAAACAACCCCTTTTTGTTGATAGTTATTCATAATTTGGGGCAGTGTTTCAAAAGTTAGTCAACACGAAATGGTAACGTAAGGTGATACAAGTGTAATCTGTGAGCTGCTTCAAGATTGTTAAAACCTGAATAACACTTCGACATCCCAACCCCTAAATGTGAAAAATGTAATATTTGGGAACAACAATTAAATATTTAACGAACAACTATCGAGTTTCTTGAGATTAGAGAACCTGCTAGGGACTTTACTATGGATAAAATCATTACTTATTGGAATCCGTGTCATAAAACAAAATACTAGACAATTTTGTACCAACATTAAAAGCTCATTAGTAGAAAAATTCATAATTTCAAGAGGAGTTTCTTTTACATTGAATATTAATTAATTCTAGAATGATTTAATGAATGAAAAGTTCTACGTTATGAGATATTTCTTAAAATTTTGATACTGATACTCAAATCAAGAATATAAGAATAAGTATTCTTACATTAGACCGAAATTAACATTCAAATTGACAACTCCTTCCGATACCAGTTGTAACACCAAAGCTCTCCCTATTCCGTCTTTGTGAAAATTGATATTATCGGAAAGTTTTTGGGAAGAATTAAGGACATCTTAATAGGGAATTTTTTATTATATTAAATAGACATCGTTAAAGCTCTGGAATGGGGAAATAATGTTTATGTCGGTTTGATCGACAGTTGCAGTGCAATTGTTTGGAGAGTATTCTATTGAAACAAAATCAGAATCATAAGCTTCTGATATACAGCTTTGGCTCCCATTTCACATATATGTATATTGCCCAAATGCAAAATCCGAAAACTCGCATATTTTTTGAACTTCAGTCTTATACGCCGTTATATCTTATTATAATATGTTATTATTATATTCTTCATACAAATTGTTATATAATTTTCATGCACAAATCGAATTTTTATATGATATTTTTTATACAAAAATGGGGTTAAAATGCAAAAACCGATATATCCACCGAACAGATAAGCCAGCAACCCCACCAGTTCTCTCAATGGATATCGTTGATTGCCATAAAAATGCTGTATTTTTGATTATTCGTATTATAAAATTATAAAACTTCTGATATTATCGCTTAGAACAAGTTCAAAATGAGCATCATATCGATCAATGGTTCAACGGAAAGCTCACCAAATTCGACCTAACTTGTTTTTCTTAAATTAAAAAAAAAATCACTAATTAATTAGTCAAACCCAAACAAAATAATTATGTTTAACATTGTAAACTCGACGACTAAACTTATGTACTGTACAATGCACGAATTACTTAATACAAACAGTAAATCAAGTCACACTTAATATATCGGAGAAAGCTGATATGAAACATATAAATGATATTGTTTTTAATGGACTTGTCGGGTTTTGCACTTAGTCGTCTGATATAGCTTAATTGAAAGATGTTTAGCCGTCACCAATTTAAAGGCGATAAGTATACATAAAGTACTATAAACTGAACCGTACGGAAAAGCTAGAATCACAATGTTAAGACATATTATTTAATGTGATCACTTTAGGCGAATACTGAGCCGAAAAATTAGTGATTCTTTTGCCAAATGCGTAATTTCAATACCCACCTAAGAATAAATTATCCAAATTGATAAAAAAATAAATATTTGGCAAAGATGTTATTAAAATATCGTAGAATGATTTTTAGCAAATTACATCATAGTAATGGATATTAGTTGAATTGATAAGATACATATGTATGTTGAAGCAAGTACCTGTTACTACCTTTATTTTCAGTAAATCTGGATCTTCAAAGAACCACTTCATTTTTTTCCAGTCAAAATTTGCTCTTTTTCTGTAGGTATCTAAAGGTCCAGGTGGCAAGTCCTCTATAAAATTGTCGTTCAAAGGAGAGGCCATAATGATGTGTGCGTTTTAACTTAAACTAAAAAATCATAAAAAAATTAATAAAATATTATCATTAGTTGTAAAACTTAATTTTGTGTTATTATATTTCTTATTATCCCAAAATTCCTTAAATAACGGACATTTGATTTCGTCCAAAAATCGTGACGGATGAACGTATTGAACGTATGCTAATGCAAAATGTTTGTAATACATAATTCAAAAAAAATAGTTGTTAAAATGGAACGGTGTCTATTTAAAATATATACTTCTATTTAAAAGGTAGAGCGTCTACCGTTTAAAAACAGTTTTGATACCTTGTATATTAAAACCACAAGAGCCTAAATAGTATCACATTCAAAAGAAAAATTTCCTCGAATAAAACGGTTGTTCATCAGATGAACAATTTCAATGCTGATTAAAATAATTTAAAAAAAATGTACAGGGTTGGTAGGGTTTCTGAAATTGGCATGTAAAAATATATTATTCCTTAAATATTGTCACCGTGGAGTCAAAACCTCATATCTCTAAAAACACAAATATTCAGAAAACGCGACAAACTTTGTTCGGAAGCTTTTCAACTGATGCGGTATTCCAATTTGTTTGTGAATATCATCATAACTCAAAATGAGTAAAATTGAAGATGCGAAGTTTTGACTCCACGACGATGATATGTATTATACATTATATATTCTAAACACAAAGAGGAAAAGAGAAAAGAAAAGGCAAAGGGACACACGCTCTATTCCTTTCCAGTCTTGTCCGTTATCTACGGAATTTTGAGGTATTTATATTTCTTACTCTGTATTAGCAATTGTTTTGTTTTAATATTTTCCATTAACACAATTGATGAAAAATTTGTTTTTACTAGACACCTATTCATAAATAGATAATAAGGTATTTTTGTTATTTGATAATGAAAGATTATATCTATACTTATAGTGATCCAAATTAAATGTCCACCATTAGTAATTTATTCAATAATAAAGATATAATTTCAGTTAAATTACTAAGGTAGTAGTATTTTTTCCATTGGTTAAATGGGATAAAATAAGGGTAGAATCGGAAACAAATAAATAAAAATTTCGATTTCGATATACATATGTATTTTACCAAATGTATTATTTTTAAATGTGTGATATTAAATTATTTTTAAACAAAAAGTTTTTTTATGTATAATACTATTATGTGAAACTAGAAAATAATAAAGAGATGTGTTATTTACACAATTCATTTTCACATCACACAATAAAATAAAACACTAATTTTTTTTAAAAAACGTTCAAAAATATCACATCTTTTTTCATTAGATTTTTGTGCATGGTTTTTTACTGATCAAATTGTCTTTAATATGGTCCTATCATTTATCTGATTTACCTTTTTCTAATTGCTCTGTTTAAAACGTCAATGTATGCGTTTTTTGCTTGTAAATTTCGCCCTTGAAATAACTGCGCAAAAAGAAATCAAACAGGGTTAGATCTGATGATCTCGTTGGTCACCGAATAGGTCCATTTGTTCCTATATGTTAATCGTTCAAAATAAGACATATTTAGTAATTGACAAGTAACTGTCTAATTATGAACAGGTGGGCCATTCTGTTGAAAATGCAGATTCTATTTACTTATAAGATCCAATTCATTTAAGAAAATATTATTTTGTACAGTTTTCGAAGCTGACAGAGCATTTTGTTTAATAAAAACTTTTCTCAAAGACGAAAAGGCAATTTATCTATGATTTCGGATGTTCGTTATTTTTCACATTACCGCTATAGTACATACATTTTTGAGAAACTATAGTATCTGCTAACCTGTATTGAATAACTATTTATAAAGCCGGTTTTCCGTGAACACGATGAACCCTAATCTTACTTTACTATGTGTACGCCCTTTTCAGAAATTCAACTGTATAATTGGTGACAGATAAAAGTTTTGAAGTCATTTTTCTCAAATTTGGATAAATCCGGCTTTTACCTATAGATTTTTGCCTATCATTGACAGATAATCGATACAGGGAACTGAAAAGTTACTGTTTAAGGTGGTAAAGTGACCAAGTTTTTTAATTTTTGTTAACCATGTAATAATAACTATAGATACTACATTTGATTTAACAATAGGAAATTTTGTATTCAAAAAAATGAAAAATCGTCTTATTATTTATCACTATCATGTCAATAAGCAAAGGTGTAAGAGCCAGATTTATACAACAACAATTTAGTAGCGAATTTTTATTTGACGCCAACTGTACCTACATACATATAATATATAAAAAAAGTTTGCTCCGAAAACAATTTTCAATCGATATGAGTACAAATAAACCGGATGTTGCATTAAAAAAATACGTTTTGTAAAATAAATCGAGGACATAGTTTTCAATTTTTTTTCGATTGTACCAATTTAGTCAACGGAAAAATATTATTAATATATTAATTTAACCATATTTATATGAGTTTAGGTGTAAGACATAGTATATGAAATGTATAAATAAAAAATACGTATTTTCATTTGAAAAATGAAGTATATTGTTGTAACTCCTTTTTAGGCCATCCTGTATTGTTGTAAAGTTAAGGATTGATCAAATTAGTTTGAAACACCCAGCATATTTTTTTCAAATATGAGTACGTTTATCTTTATAAACCTTCTTTTATGCAGAAACACAAATATGACAATTTTGAGTCACTCATCTAAATTCAAGCGTTAATGGGTTAAAATCAAATAAAAACATATCGTTCCCTTAATACCACAAGTAGATAACTCGAATTTTGGTTATTTTGAGTTATCTGAATGTATTTATATAATCAAATCAAAAACCTTGTGATAGTGAGTGAACTGTTTGATAGTTTTTGTATTAAATATTATTACTGTTCTGTATTTTCTTTTTCTATTTTGTATTACTATTAAACCTGAAACCCAATTACTGAGATATTATTGATTTCGAGTTACCCAGTTGTAGTATTAAAGGAGCGATATAAATATAAAAGTAAAAGTGTTCAAATAATTAGTTCGTGGCTTATTTCATAGGCTTGTGCAGGTCTGCCGGGGTAAAAAAATTGAGCGTATATGAAGCCGCTTAATATAGGTTGGTTTCTACAGAACGAATTTTCTTTATCAATTTCTATTAAAAGACAAAATTCCGGCTAAACTCATTTAAACCTTATGATTCAATTATGAGTCATCGTTTAATTTGAAACCATTGTTTTCAATTTTTTGGATTCATATGAAAAATACCACTGTTATCTGATACCTGGGTTAAATTAAATTAGTAACTGTCCTGCCAGTTATTCAATAACTTACTTGTAACTATATGGCTGGCTACTGAAGAAGCCGGTTCATCTGGCTTGACTATGTTCCGAGTCTTGGCAAACCTCAAAAAAATGGCTTGCAAAGAATATGTTCTCTGCCCAAATTTCCGTTAACATTTTATCGTTATAACCATGAAAAATTACTAACACCTAATAATTCTTACGAAATAATGAAAAGTTGAAGAAGAAAAAAAAATAGATATTATCATAAAAACATTCATTTTCTTATGTACAGACTCGTGAAGGAATTAATTGAAACTATTACAGATTGAAATCTCAAGAAAAATGCTTTTTATTACGAACAACCGTAACAATAAAACGAAAATGCTAATGAAAATCTGAGCGCAGAGTATTGTAATTTATTTGTTAACAGAAGCACCAGCTGTCTCAAGCAGTTTCTCTAAAATTTAAAAAAGCTTCCAAATCGAATGTCATTTAACAAGAAAAAAAAATAGGTAACCATAGTGACCTTGATTAAAAAAGGTGCATTCATTCGTATAGCCGTTGTATACTTTTTTTGGAAAACCTGTTGCATTGAAACAAACTCTTTTAACATAAATTCATCGCACTTGTAAGGCAGCAATTTATTTAAAATTCAAAAAAATCTAGAGCAATTAGTTCTTGCGTCAAATTACATTAGAAAGAGCAAAGAACATTTACAAATTTTGTTTTGTACGGCTACAATTCCTTTCTCTCTTGTATACAATTTCAGAAATATTATTTGTCGTTTGAAATTTATGCAGTAGTTCATGAAGATATTTCCTAGTTATTGACTGATCAGGGAAACGCTCAATATTAATTTTTTTAAACATTTTTCCCGTTTTGTGAAAATTCTACTGCTCATGAAAATTATTTCGAATATTATTCAAGTAGGTATGAATTTGTCATTTTTAGTAAAACATAATTCGGAGTTCGGAAAAAGAATTTTATTATTATTTTTTAGTATATAATTTCATATAATTATGGCATTTTGTATCATATATACTTTTATTGTTGGATTCAACTTTTGTCATTAATATCTCCAGTTAAAGGTCAAAAAATGAAAAAAAAGAATCTGATA
This sequence comes from Hypothenemus hampei, assembly GCA_013372445.1. Taxonomy (NCBI): domain Eukaryota; kingdom Metazoa; phylum Arthropoda; class Insecta; order Coleoptera; family Curculionidae; genus Hypothenemus; species Hypothenemus hampei. Next base: position 23,487 of record JABRWK010000308.1, on the reverse strand, counting down.
TATGATTAATTAAGGGAAAATAGGAAATAATACTTTAAAAGGTAAAGCAGTTTATTTAAATGATATTTTTTAAGTCTAATTTTTTAAGCGACGGTATTTTTTTCCAACGCTTGGTAAAATGAATCTTAGACGGTTTACTTCCTGGCCTCCTTTGTAATAGATGTCAAGACAGTACTAAAATACAAACATATTTTGAATTTGATGGTACGTCAGTGCAATATTGGCCAATTCAGTAACTGGTAAGTATTCACAAGGGAACGATAGCTTACGGTTTGGCTTGTCTACTCGCTTAGTCTAAACTAAGCTTAAGAGAAGCGGAGACTGACAGAATACTGGTACAGTATGTTTTAACTGTAAATGTTATAAATAAAACTGGTAATAGACAATCTAATTTTCTACAGAAAAGTTTACATGAACAAAATACTTATCAAAACAAAAATTAGTGTGAAGATTTGTTTAAGAACACAGGCGTAATTATTTGATAGGTATCCATTTATATACCTAATTGATAATAAGAACCTTTTCTTTAATGTACAGGAACATCTAAAACTAAAAAAAATACGAAAAGAATTACTTCAGAAACCCTAATTGCATTTTTGTTGTTTGAAATAGGAGATGACGACCATGGAAAACAGTAGTTGCACCTTTATTTCAATTAATATTCTTAAATTACTGATACTCTGTTATTATAATTGAAAGCAAGTGATAAACAATTTGAACAACTTCTATAGTTATATTTGTTTTTCAAAATTTATTCAATTTTCAATATAAAATTATAGTTACAAACTTTCGCAAGCATTCTGTATATTTGTTATTAAGTTTTTAAGATCTATGTTTCTATAAAAAATTTTTATTTAAAATTAGATTTGATACCATCTGTTTTATTTATAAAATTTACAACTGAAATACCCTGTACCTAAGTCGGAATATTCAGGTTTAAAAAAGTAGATTTTTTTAAGAGATATAATTATTACATACAATTTGTCAAAATTGTCTTCATACATGCATTCTGTAAATTTTATTAATTAGGTATAATCACCTAATTGAAATATGAAAAAGCATATTTCAAATAATAATTGAAGGATCGAATGTAATAACAAGGTAAATCCAATTTTCACGTAAATATAGTTAATAACAAATTATTGTCCAGTAAAAAATCCTATATCAAACGTTGCATGGATCAGTCGTTGCCTACTTAGAACAACAACATAAATTCATGGTTTGTCGGTTGATTATTATGTACTATGCAAGAGTAAGTTAAGTTAGGACTTAGCCAGATCTTACCAAGTACAAAATGATTTTATGGCATATTAAGAAATGACAGAAAACATATAAAAAATATATAAACTCAGAATAGTTTCCGTGTTTTTATATTTTATTTGGATAGTTGACAATTAGCACGTTTGTTTAATATCTGAACAATTTACATATGTAAATGGGATTAACATATTATTACACCAGACTGTTCAATTGAAGCTTTGCCGATAGAACAATTAGTACAACAATATCTGTAACATTTTTTATTAACCCTTAAATAGTCGCTATATGAAATTAAACGTATACACTCGCTTGGCGTATTTTATACTCCATCTAGACACATCAGTAATAAGATGGCTTCAATTTATATTTCTTTCTAAATACTTATTTAGCTATTGTCAATTGTAATAAATACTGAACCCCATCTTAAGAGATGTCGATAATAGTAAAGCAACAAAACAATCGAATAAAATGAAACATGTATTTATATGTATACTCTTCAAGTCATTTTTTCCAGATTTGGGTAAGTCTGGCTTTTACCTATAGATTTTTTGCCTGTCATTGACAGATTATCGGTCAGCTAACTGACAAGGTGGCTGTTTAAAACGGTAAAATGACCAAGTTTTTTAATTTTTGATTAATCATATAAAAAGAATAACTATAAATACTATATTTGATTTAATATGCGCATGCCAGTTTCCCTAGCTCTTTCTATACTCCCTTGCTCTCTCTATTTTTTCACAATTTTGTATATTGTGTTTTTAGATCTTCCGAATCTTTCTGCTATTCTATTTAAAGACCACCCTTCTTCAAATAGTGTAATTATTTGTGTTTTTTGGAAAGAATTTAATTGGGGCATTTTAATTTAAATATATTATATATTTGTCAGTCTCATGTCAGTTACAATAATCAAAAGCCAAGCAAAAGTATAAAAGCCAGATTTACAAATCAACTATTTAATCGTCCACTTTTATCTGATGCCAAGTGTACATAGGTACATTCAGATAATATTCATGACAGTTTATGAATCTTTCTCACACATATGGGATGCTTTGCATTTGAAGCAAGTATACATGGTAATTATATACTGTTTGAATGTTGCTTTGTTATAGTTGTGACATTTTATGGTAATAGTTCGATTCTTTTTCTCACGCAAAAATGCATCTACCTCTAATTCGTCTCGTCTCCGATCCAAATAAATACTAAATTAATATTTCATTTTGCTTATTCAAAGTAGGTTGGGTGGGAGGTTACGAAAGGTGGCCTTCACGAAAAATAACTTATTAAAATTTTTACACAAGTTTGAAACAATTTGACGTACTTTTTATGCCGTAGCGACTACTTAAGGGTTAAAATGTTCCATCATAATAAAAATATATTTTCAAAAATTATGCCAAACGAGTCTCCATACATATGTAAATGCAATGTGATCGAAATGAAATTTAATTGATTTTTATTTACCATACGATTTTAATATATGTATTTCTTTAATTTGTGAGACATCTCGAACTCTCTCTTAAGACCAATACTTGTTAAGTTCATTGTTAATTGAAATCCAGGCATAATTTTACTCTTTTTCTTTATGGCTAAAATTCTAAATTTCAAAAAATAGGAATTCTTTTTAAGGCTAACTTTGATATTGTCTTTAGAAGAGAATAATTCACGGTTGTACCCAAAATTTTGTTGAAAAATATTTATTAATGAAAAAGTTCCAAAAAAAATTTCATTCAGTTTATAAATCGCACATAACTGACTTATCAAAACGACATAAAATAAAGTAATCTTTTTTTATGACAGTTAAGGTAACAACTAAATTTGATTTTACGTGCTTTGATAACCTAATAATTAAAAATAATATACTAGTTTATATTGTATTTATGGAATTAATTTATATTAGAAGTTGATAGCTTTTACAACAAACGTAAATCCCAAATCTGCCAACCTTTAAATGAATAAAAGTTTAATACGTTCGCGAGGACGTGCTCCACCGGTGGTACATGATACTTCCAAAGAATGATTCTTCATCGAAGACATCGTATATCCCCGCTGGAGCACGCAAAAAAAGTAACCAAAAATATTAAAACACATATTTTACTATTAAAGGAACATTTATACAGTGTGGAAGTTTTGGTTGCGATTTTTTTTATGGTAAATCCATGTATACAGGGTGGTACAAAAACCAGGTACGAATATCAACTTCATTTTTTCAAATGGAAAGAAGTATTTTTTATTTTATTTCTGGATTCTGCTTAAAATTCTAAGTATATTTTATGTAACATGTCGTATACCTAAACTCAACAGTTACCGAGATTATGACGATTGAAATTACATATGACTATGGTTAGAATTTTACGTTTGACATATCAATACCTATAGAATCTATAGGTATTGAATTTAGGTATAGGACATGTTACATGAAACATATTCAGAATTTGAAGTAGAATTCATAAATTAAATAAAAAACACGTGTTTCCATTTGAAAAAATGAAGTTGATATTCTACCTGGTACCTGGTTTTTGAGCCATCTAGCCACGCTATAGATATGAATTTACCATCAAATAAACCGCAACCAAAAATAAAAATCGGTGTGTCCAAGGATTTTAGCCGAAAATGCTTGGGGTCTTAGTTATACAGATTGTTTCATCCAAAACTTCGACACTGTATATAAAAAGAGGTAAAATAAAAGTCCAGAAAACAAATTTTCGCCCAGGAACAAGACTTACCCAAAATGTCCGTCGTCGCGAACGCGTTAAAAGAAAAAAAAGTAGGTATAATCGTACAGAGCTAAAATTTGGAAATGGATAACCAATGAACTTTGCAAGATAAAATTAAAATTGTACGAATTTCTGGTGATAATGATAGGATAGGAGTAAATGGGTGATGTCTAGAATATTCAACATGAAAAATGTATCCAATTCGACGATGGTTTAATTGAAGCAACACAAATTTAATGAGTTTGTTTAATTTTTGTTGAATCTGTTGCGTTTTGTTTTTAATTTTTATAATTTTCATCACAGTACTTAATAAGTTAGTTATTTTTTATCTTTGTTTTTTTTAAATATTAAAACACATAAAATTAAATCTAGTCGTTACCTCATCTGTCCTAAAGACAGAATACTTTATTTTAGCTCGTTTTTATAACAATTGTCAGTTATTATGCAATTTACATAATGGATGAAATCCTTTTCAGCAACAATATATGATTCAAATTTAAAACTTCATTTTCTTCTGTAACTTTTTTATAACATTTTTCCTTTTTTAAACCTTTTTCAACCATTTTGAATGATTCGGAAGACAATAACGAATTCAAACTTTTTTAAAAACATTTCCTAAAGCCAATTTTGGAATCATAGTAATAAAAAAAGGTAAAGTAAGAATTTGTCTTAAAATAGAATTTTAGATACTCCATAAATTTTTAAAAAATTATCGAAATTGCACAGTAAATAAAAATTTTAATCAGACTGTATATGAAATTCATTGACAAACTCTTGGATATTCAGTTCAGAGTGACAATCAATTGGCCCATAATTTGTTAAATAGATTAATGAAATACAAAATGACTTTCGATTCTTTTCTTAATTCATAAGAATTGCTGAAAATTAGTGAAAAAATTTTTAAATTAATATACTAATACATTTCAAAAGCTTTTAATTTACTCATCTAAAGGCGGAAAATCATTGGAAAACACAGGAAATATTATTTAGGAGACTCCCATTTGACTTAAACACAATCAAAAGTTCAAGAAAAAATTCAGCAATATTTTGGATAAATTTTTGTTCACAAATCGTGGGAAATATTTTGCGTAAAACAGGTTCCTGAAAACGTATAACCAGAAAAAAATCTAAATATATTTCCATAATCCCTAAAGAAGATTAGGGTTTGTCAAGGTGTACATTTTCAGACCTCGTAGGTTTTGGGAAACCATTATATTTAGTGACGAAATTAAAATCAAACTTTTTGTATCTGATGGCTTTCAGCGAAAAAAAAAATGTATTACATTAAACATTATTAGAATTATGATGTGGGTTAAATTCACCAAAGGGTTCCCTTTTGGGTATGCAAGTTCACTGAAGGAGTAGACAAATTTGAGGACTAAAGCATGTATAAAATACGCAAAAATAAGAACTTAAAAGTAAATTTAAGTTCCAACAGGATAACAGTTCAAATATAACATAAACTTCGTGTATATATCAATGATCTAAAATTTGCGACTTCATATCCCTTTGCAATACACCGACATTAAGTCCATTAAACATTTGTGTGACGAATTAAAATGCCGTATTCAAAAATACAAATTAACCAATAAAGCATAGTAACTATTTTTAACTGTTGAGAAATAGAATAATTTCAGCACGGGAAAACATGTCTCTAGAAATCTCAAACACTCATTTTTAGCATGTTGAACGGGCTAAAAAAGCTATTAAAGCCAACGAAATTAAATGTTAAATTAAGGCATTGTTGATATTCTGTTAATTTAATGTCAATTATTGACAAGCATATCGTGTTTTTTTTACTTAATTTTTGTAAATATATTTTTTTAATATAATATAATGTATTTAATATTATTTTATGAAATTTTCATTTAAATTCTGTTTTAAACATGTATTTTCATAGTTTTAACTTATTTGTTAAAGTTAGTGGACAGACTGTAATAAAAGCATGTAGTATATACATTTTTTTGAGTGACTCTACATATGAAGGGCATATTGCAATAACATGATAAGCCACATAAAAAAACTCAAGATATCGGACATTGAAATTTGACAGTTCCATTAAAAACCATTAAATGCAATACAATATTTTGGTTGCCGATAACAGCATCTGTGAGGTATTAGCCAAATCCTTTACGGTATGCTCTACAATGTTATTACTTGATGGAATGGACAAGTAATATCGTTTTTTCAAAATACGTGGTTTGTCATATTATTGCAATATGCCCTTCATATGTTTTATAATTATTATTATTATTCACTGGAATGTTTCTTAATTCAGTAATATTTATAAAAAACCGAATGTTCCATTTTGCTTTCAATAAGCTCACAAGCTAATCTGTGTAAATAAAAATTTCTTTGAATGTTAAAGTTTTGTTTTTGGCGGCTTATATCTGTACCTTGAAGGTGAAAATTGTAATTTCACGTTTTTCTGAAATCAAATTAATATTTATTATACGACCGCAGTGGTTTGGTCTAAAAAGTTTTTATAGTCGTCTGTCCTTTGAGAAACTATAAAATTTAAAAAAATTAACCAAAAATGACTAATAAATTTTTTAAACAGCCGTTCTACGCAAACGTGAAAAATAGATAAATATATGATTGTATAGCTCTAAATTACAGGTACATGGAAACACTATTATTAAAAACCTGATTATCTTATTTATATTGTTCCACATTTATTGCATTCTGAACTCATCAATTATCCGTTCAATATACAGGATGACCCATATTTCATCTACAAAATTTTGCCAGCCTGTTCGTTCAAAAATAGAACAAAAACTTATTACAACATGGGTTGAAAAATGCTTCCTAAGGCAGTGCTTAAAGGTGCATTTTCTAAATGTCTCCAAAACGAGGTGATGTTAGTTTACGAAATTTAGCATACTAATTAAACATGATGAGGTACATGTTTATTATGAAATACATTATCAAATAACAAAACCTTCCAGATTGTTTTTTGGTATCTCGGAAGGAATTTTTCGACCCAAGTTGTTATTACAACAACTTTTGTTCTATTTTTGAAAGTACAACATGCTAGAAAAATTTTACAAATTAAGATTGGATCACTCTATACAGCTCAGGTATCAATATTAAGTATAAACAAAAACTTTATTAGATTTTAGTTGATATAAAAACATTCTTAATTAAAATTGCTTTACGGACACATCTATAGTGGTTTAATATAATAAATAAAAAAATGAAAGGCATGTCTTTTTATTGCATTATGTTCTATTTAATAGACATTTCCGTTGCTTTAGAATTTTAAGTTTTGTTATATTATTTTATTAAAAAAAATCATTAACTCATTTATTCATTGTTAAAATTTTCATTAAGGGCACCTAGTTGGGTAGGTTAAAAAATGGATTATTATTTAATTTTCTTAAAATTTGTAATTTTAAAAATATTCCTTCAATATTTCAGAAAAATCGAATCACTCATCCCATAATAATAACCGTTTAACGAACTTTATGTCAAGTCACTACCTGCTACTGCTACGTCTGTGACAACGAGGGGTTATTTGGTTTTGATCAATACAATTGCTTTTTATGAAGGGTATATCATACTTGAATTGATAAATGTAAATCAATGTGTTCATACGAGGGCTATTTTTTTTACTCGTACATATTCTATATAAATTAAAACAAAATAATTTTAACTCTGAAAAGAATAAATCTGAAAGTTCACACTGAATAATAATTTTTGAAAATGTTCGTTGCGATGGCGGTCATTTCTCAAAAAGTATTAGACGTACTGATTTCAAATTTCGCATTATTATTTATTATGATGTTGAACGGGACCTGAACGAGGAATTTTTAATTCAATTCAATAAGAAAATTTATTGAAAAAAAATCTAAATATCGAAATTAGACTTTTTACTAAAATTGTTATAATTTCTTTTCAATTCAGAGTTTCATTAAATCCTTCGTTTGGATTCTTAATAGTATTTTATACTACTTAAATCTTCAATGATTTTTATTTCAGATAAATTGTTCGGAAAATATCGCGGTCACCGCAAGCCGTTACAAAAAGGACCCACTCTAGGGCAAGAACCGTATCCCCTTTAAGTTGTAGTATGTGTACATAAAAAATATCTTACAAGCAGTTAATAATACTCTTTTAGATGGCATATTTAATCGTATAATATATATTTACTAACGCGGCAAAAAAAATCCTAGAAAAGTAGGTAATTTTGTCGATCCCAACTAGGCGTAACGTCTTAAGCAATAATTTAATATTTATGCTGAATTATGATTTATTTCAGTCAATAAACGTTAAAAATATAAACAGGTTGTTCATATTTTTGTTGGAAAACTATGATAAAATATTTGAAACCCAACATTTATACTATAATTTGAATATAATAATAATCGGATTTTTCCGGGCGTGCTTTAATCATTGTGGTACTTTTTAATTTTCACCAAAATAAACTAACGACAAAACAAAAAAAAATAAATAAAATAATATAATAGTAATAAAAAAAAATAAAAAGTTTATTTTATTGTCATTAAATATCGGATAAAACCAAAATTATACAAATCAAGTAAGTAGGGGAGACCAGGGATAGTTAAAACAATTTTACGTCTGAACTTTTTTTCGCCGCAACTATCCAACATTTTTTAGTCTATAATCTGATCCAAAGGTAGTATATTCATTTTAATATTCAGTAAACGTCATTTATTGTAATATGATACATGTATAAGTTAAAAATTTAAATTAATCTTAAATTTGTCAAACTGTTTCTTTCATCTCCGGCCGGAGGACGAAACGTACTGTAAGGATACGAAACATACCTAGGAGAGTTTTTTAGATCAACAATGCTTGCTTTTTCAATACAAAATTGTTATTATTATATGACTTAGCCGAATGGCTTTCGCACTCCCTTTCTTAATTATTATTATTATTATTATGATTATTATTTTTATTATTTATTTCAATACAAAGTGAATTTTGACACACAAATCAGTAACAGTAAAAATTAGAAAAAAAATAATTTTTTTTAGGTTATTTTTTTTTCGCTTGAAACATGAAATGAATTCCATGTTTTAACCCTTAATTAGTCACGTGAAATAAAATGAAATAAGTAGTGCATATTTAGTGGGTCATGTTGACGCTACGCGAATAATTAAGGGTGAATAGCGAAATCATAACTTTTAAACGAAATTGTTAAGGGTTTAGTCATTTTCATGCCGAAGGTTCTATTACATATAATTACAGGTTTCAACCATAAGGCTGCTCATATTTTTCGATTGTTCCTACAATGCTATTTTCAGTAAACTCGCAAAGTATCTTGTAACTCTAAATGGGAGTAGTAATCTAACTGCTCCAAGTAAACAAGACATGTCAGAATAATTTCTGAAAATTGTAGAACGCTGGACATTTACGTTTGTTTTTTTTATATCACACTTTCTCGATCAACCGATAACTACAATGAGGACAGCAAAGTACATTGATACAAATTATTGCTTACACTCTCAACTATTAGTAGTGAAAAATAATTCGTTTCAAAAAACATCAAGAGGCACAGTCTTTAATATAAGTGTTAGTGATATAAACCACAAAATCTATTTATTATGGTTGTTATTTTTATTGTCCCCTTTTTCAATTGTCCCCGGTCTCCCCTACAGTATAATCGGAGGGATGTGTAATACGTATAAAAATTTGCTAGGCACATGCTGAAGGTGACGCAAAACTGAAATATTAGCAGACTACAGACAATTTAAACAATGATTAGTTTTATCTAGATAATATGTCATATAATATATGCCATTATGTGAGATATGCACATGAATAACAGCCCGCATTATTATCATCTGAAAATCAAACAATAAATTTAAATTTCTATTAAATTTTCTACGCGTGCACGTGTAAATTTAAAAAAGAACGTAATAAAAATCGAGGAAATAAATTTCGGTAAAAATAGTTTCTGCCTGAAAACGCATCAAATCGATAATCAGGTGATTTTTATTTGGGTCTTCTACAAAGGCGTCAAATCTTTTATTTCCAAGAAGTTCTAAAAGTCCCTGTATATGAATTTCAAATCACAATTGCGACAGTACCTACTGTAACTTACCTTTCAAAATTGATTATTTAAACTAAAGAATATTTCAACTAAAATTCTATAAGACAAACAAGGCACTAACCTATTTCAAGCCGAAATCCTATGGGTTACACTAGTACGTCGCTCAAACAGAACAAATAAATAAATGAAGCGGAATCCGACAGTTTTGTAGGGTATAGTGGAACTACTAGAGAGTACCGGCAGCCGGCTTTGGGCGGTTACCTTGGGATGTGCGAGACGCGTGAGGTGGCTTCGCATGGTCTGATTTTTCTATAGATTTTGAGGTTATGTAACACCAAATAGTATTAAGATGGAACGGTCAAGGGTATGAAGCACAAGGTCTGACGATGAGTCATACTTCTCTATACTGAATGATATCATCTTTACATATTCTTAAATAAATATAGGGTGTCTATTTTCCTTAATTAAGTTCATATAATATTGTGATTTTTAATTGATTTTAAGCCAAAATGTTTATTCAAATCTGGGTGCGCAACGGTTTGTTTGGGATATACAGGGCTGTACTAATATATATATAAATTTTATTTTATTTTTTAAGGTAAATGTTAATTTAGGGAAGGCGACCAGAAAGATGCATTTAAATTAGGTAAATGGGTTCCTTTATAGAGAGTTTTGTGCTACATTGTATTATATACGCCTAGGAAATTTTGAAAAAATAGATGAGATTCGCGAGGCCTTTCTGTAAACTCACGATAAAATAAAATACTCAATTAAGCGCATATTTATCAAAAATCCCAAGGTACTCAATATGAGATTCTAATGATAATCTTGCAACGTTAAAATTTCATCGCTAAGTTCAGCCCTTTTTTGACTGAAAGGTACAACCCCCAAATTTTTAAATTAGATGTAGAGGCGCATAATGTTCCATTTAAAAGGTATTTATATTCTATTTTTGCAGATGTGATTATGTTAAAATTTATAATAAAAATTAAAAAAAAAGAAAATAATTATGATTAATGAAATTAAAATTTAAATTAATCTAATTAACGAAATTTGCTACAACAAACTAAAAATGCAATAATTTATAATATTATATTCTTCATAATATAAAAAAATAACAAACAAATCAATCTATCAGTACAGTATCAATCAGTTGCTACTGTTTTTTAGTTGTTTGTTGTAATTGTTTAAATTGGCAGACATATTGCCTTTTAACCTGTAAACGCTGACAAATATTATAACAACACAAGAGATAAAAAAGTGCAATAAAATAGCCCATCCTTATTGATATTAGAAGAGAAATAGAAAATGTAATCAGTGTAATCATTAAAAATTGGAGTAGGTAAAGGGATGTTGGCTCCTAAATAAATGTTAATTTTGTAAACTATTTCAAATAATAAAGACGTCCGTACGATTCCTAATAAATGTGCAAAATTTGAATTGATTATATTTGTAAATTGTACATAGCGAATCAAAGAAAATCTAAAAAAATTAAATTTAATGTAATGTCTTCTTTTGAAATATATTTTTTAATAAAAACAAAAAAGTTAGTTAAAATAGTTGTTTCTTCTAATAAATGCTATACCTTTAAAAAATTATCAACTTAGAAATTACTTTGTAGAATATCAATTCTTTTAGCTCATCCATAGTAACCGTTGTTAGCTTTATTAAAAACACCATAGCAACTTACTATTTTATTGTAACAACATTAAATTATTTGTATTACAATGTGAAATTTTCCGATTTGCTGTTTACATCCCAAGGTATAATCAGCAAAATTGAAAAAACCGTTACGCGAACCTAGGTTACACAGTAGAACAAGTCTTGTACTAATAAATGACTGCAGGGTTAATTTTATTGAAATCCACTGAGGCATTCTTCAGATATAACAATAACGTCAAAACGAAATATATACTTTTTGCAAATGATTTTTTAGCTGAATCGTAATGTTTTGACCCAAAGAATTTCTTGGGAACATTTTGGACATGTATTTTTCAAACTGCATATTCTATACTATAAATATTTCTCAATTATTCCCGTACTAAAACAAAATAAAATTATCCTTATAAATTGATACACCCTCAGGAGTATATTTGAAGGCTCCAAGGAAAAAACCAACAAAGTCACTTTTTTTCACAATTCAAGATTTTTATACCATTTGACGTAGGAAACGAAGCTGCTCATTTTAGTAACTAGAAAAAGGGAATAAATTAACGTAGTAAAGAGTTAAAAGGCTTGTATATTTTGGTAGTCAGGGAAAAAACCAACGATGTCACTGTTTCCAAATATTGAAATAACGTCTCAAGTATATTTCGATATTTTGGAAAACTGTAAATTCAGAAATAAAATATTGTATATAGTTATTATTTTATATTGTTGCTAAGTTTTGTTTGTCGTAACTTAGTAGTATTTATTTGTTTGCTTGTGTCAATAAAATGTGAAAGGCTGAAATTATCATAAAATTGTATTTACAAATCTTATATAAAATAATTATTAATAATTATTTAATTATTAATTATTCACTTGAGATAAGTTGTTAAACTATTTATTATTATTATTATAACTACTATTATTTATTTTTTTTATTATTTTTTTTTATTTTCTTTTTATTTTACATTCAAATACACTATTTGTTTCCAGCTCTGCAAAATTGTGATAATGTCTAGTGCGTGCGATTCGGACAGTGATGAACAATGTGTTAGAATAGAGACAAAGAAACGAA
>JABRWK010000307.1:58987-72138 GCA_013372445.1 Hypothenemus hampei | reverse complement strand
TATATATATATATATATATATATATATATATATATATATATATATATATATATATAAATATATGCGAATAAATATTATCTTAAATAACATTATTAAGATAAAGAAGCAGACAAAAATATATTATGTAATATTATAAGAGCTACAAATGAATAAAACTATTTTTCAAACAGAAAAATTATTAAAAATTCTTCATTTTAAATAAAAATAAATAACAAGTACCTTTCAAATATGATCCTAGTATTAGAAGCACTATTCACGTGTACATGTAAATGAATGTTTGTTTTAAGGATTACAAAATATTAAACGTATTTTGGTGGTACCGCCGGTAAATCGTCCGAGATTATCAGGTGTCTACTGATAGTCTGTGAGCGTACTACCAAAGTTAAGTACATACTGGTTAATTTTTACGCGATACTTGGAAATGATAGAAGCCAATCCCCACTTATAGTTAAAACGTCACAGTAAAAAAAATCATTAAACTTTGTTGTTGTCCAGACATAGACAATACTTAATGGGCTGAACCTAATTGGATTATAATAGACTCAGGTTCGCGAGGAATTTTTTCAAAATATCCCACCAAATTATATAATTAATCGGAATATCCCGGATCTAGTTATAAGAACAGTTTGCTGACATCTATCAATTTGTAACAGACCATTTTATTGTTCAATTAATTTTTATTCGATTGGTGAATGAAATATTTATATACAGTTTTTCTTTCTTTTATTAACAGAATAAACTGATTTAAGCTCATTTAACACTCTATTAAACGAATTTTTATGTATGAATGAATATTATGAATTTTAAATTTTTCTAACGACTATTATAAAACGTGTATGACTGATCGACCCTTTACATTATAAGCAAATGATCCCAATTAAAATTGTTTAAAGGGAAATATTTAATATAAACCACTATTTCTGAGAAAAAAATAATGAAGTCTTCAATCTAGAAATTAATTACAATTAGAAGTTAAAATTTTAAAATGAAGATTTCCGATTTGTGGTTGATTAGAGAAAATACAACATGGAAATTACACAGGTTAATTATTCTTACGTTAAGTTATTCAAATATTATGCTGGATTAATTTAAATTTCAAATATAAAAGTAAAGCTCGCATAAACACGAGAATATTCCTGAATTTTTCAATTTAATTGCGTGAAATACAAGACCTACTGCTCCATAAGGTATGCATGATGTCTGACTCTCACGCTATATCTAGGACCATATGGAATTCAATAAATTATTCAAATTGGCCCAGTTATATGTTGCTTTATGAGCAATAAATCTTCAACTATATGTGTATCACCGGTCTGAAATAAAAAGTCTTTTTTTTTCAATTGTTTCGCTTTTGTCAAACCTTTGGAACCAATTGTTTCACGTGTGCATGTAGTTATTTTCAGCATTGATTCGATTTAATGACATTCGCATTTACTAATCAACTTCTCTAATGTCAAAAAATATGGTGATGTAAATCCGCTATACCGCTAATAAATACCCCCTTATAATAGGAATCCTGTTTTATAGACAACGTTACAATTAATGGGTAGAGCAACAGTGTAAAATAAACATGACCACAGTAGGCTCCATAGATGAATCATGGAAAATAGGCTTCCATTGTAATGTAGTTTCAATTGAGGGCATTAAATATTTAAGATGTCACTAAACAGTTTCAGTAATCCTGCAGGAATGTTTTTTCTTAAATGATCCCGTACATAGTTACGTAGAGCCAAAGCCAGTTAGACAAAAAAAATAAGTAATAACCAAAACATTGTTATACATAAATAGATAATAAAATAGTTCCAAAACTTTTTAAGGAATGGTTCATTATCAATTTCAATTTTGGTTTCGTCAAATGCAATAGAAAATCTACGGGAATATTGAGATGTAGCAATTTTGGAGAATATTGCTTAACAACAGCTTAAACGGACATCAGTGAAGAATACAACTGATTGAATCAATAATCTTTTATGTACTTTAGCTGGACTAGCAAATAAGTTAACCTCTAAAATCAATTCAACGGAGAAATTCTGATAATTTTTAAATATTGGTAATAGTTACTGTTAATACGGCACGTAAATATGTATATTTAATTGACAATTTGATTTTGTTACAACATATTTAGATTTGGAAGATTTGAACATTTAGAGCAATCATAACCACGTAACATACTTACTTTTTAGAAACATGAAACTGAATCAAAAATACTTTCGTGCCACGATTACAAAAGTGGTTTATCCCAGAAATAGTGACAGGGAAGGTTATCGGCGTATTCTAGTGTTTTAATTAGGTATTTTGTTGAACTTAAACGTGACCAGAATGTGTTAAATGACACACACAATCAAGTGGTTGGCCATCTGTAGCGGCAACTCATGAAAATGTTGAACCTTCGCATCGATCTTCCACAGAAAGACTAACAACGAGTCACATATAGCTTTATTGAACATGGGTTAAATATCAATTAGATGGTTGTTACCAAAATGTTAAAAGGATTAAAAGGATTTCGATCTTTAAAAGTTTATTCCGCACTGGGAATTCGAATTTCCTTGTGAGCATTACAAGAAATATTTCATCAAGTGGTGCAAGCTTACATACAAAAACGACTCGTAAAATGAATATTTAACTTCACAATGGATGAATACTTCTGGATTTATCAGTTTGAGGGAACTTTGAAAATTCATTTGATCGTTTAGATATGAACTAATGAAAATTCATCGAGCATGTAGTTTTGAAAAAAAAATATTTAATATCTTTTTTTTCCAATGGGGTCATGTTATCATGATATATTTGGAAAAAAGACAAACTGTTACTAACCGTTTTTCCAAAGTGTATGGAAAAATTAAAAATCATTATTGACTACGCAGATTTTTTATAAACCACGATAATGCTAGCGCTCATTTTGCTCAATGTACTCTTGATATTTTTCAAAGGTCAAAAATTAAATTGGTATGACTTCCAACATACAAATGGCAAATGTAGCTTCAATCAATTGAATTTCCAGACCGTTTATTTTTTTTGTTCTCCAGAAAATAAAAACAACCTCTGCAACAGATACTTAAAGCTAACATTACTTCCAGATGTTTACCTGTACGAAAACCGCAAGTTAGGCAAAAGTGACCTTCCACACGCTACACGAATCAGCCAAAAATGCCAAATACTGGCTGATTATACTAATCGTCTAAGAGCAGAGTTGTGTTGATTTAACAGAATATAACTGGAGATACCTGGAGGAAATAATTTGTGTGTGTGTGTGTGTGTTTTTTTTTAATAAAATACATATGTGTGTTTGAAATGATTTTTACCCAAACAGAAACGAACTGTTAACTCTTGTAATAGTTAAGTAGAAAGTGGGTTGTATTTTCTTGCATTGCAATAATTAAACTCAGTTTAAACTAATGGTCACATATTTAAATAATTTTAAATGAGCATAACGTGAACTTGGAATAATAGAGAAACTACGTATAGAGCAGAGAAAGTTGATGGATTCCTTTAACGAAGGAATTTTAATAGTTTGACTAGTTACTAGTTAAAAACCCCCGATTAAAACATGTTCATGAAGTGATTTCGAAAAAATTCAGACATAAGAAAATTGTGCCTTTTTCATAGCTTAGATTATTATTAAATGAAAATTTCAAATGCCAATATAAATTTAAGACTTTAATTTGTTTAGATCACAATTTTTATGACAAATATAATTAATAAATAAAAATTATTTTTTTAAAAATTTCATGATGCAACATTGTTTGACAAGAAACGTAAAATAGGACGATTGTTGAGTGTCTTATCTTGAACAAAGATGACGTCCCAGATACACGTTACAAAAGAAGGGAATTCTAGAATGTTAACAATGTACGTATAACCTAGCTAAATCTTGGAATTGGTATTAATTCTGTATCTTCCTATAAAGATATTTTACACCACCACACCATTACAGAGTGGTTACCTTAAGGAACGTTCGATAGGAAGTTGCTAAATTGATTAAATTTTCAAACAAATTATATAGTCTAGCGAAACTCTATTCTGAGGTACATTTTTCCAATGCAATGACGAGCCATAACACGTAACAGGACATAATTCAATAGTGACTTTTCGTCGTATTTGTTTGTGTCGGTTATCTACAGTATTCACCAGATGCCCAGTATTCGACTGCCACTCTGTTAACAAACATCTATAACGGAGAGCGGCCGTTTTTAATAAAAGTAATGAATTGCGATTTATTGTTAGATTGAGTCTGGCTGGGCCATTTATGACAAAGAGAATCCCAGACCAACAAATCGATTGACGATGCACGTATTACTGATTTTATATTTCTACTAAGTTTACTCTTTTATCGTAATATACAATGCGACCAATTTAAAAGCAAAGCACCGCTTCTCTAAAATTTTACAATTTCGTGAAAATCCCACAAGAAAGACAAATTTTACAGAGGTGCTTCGCTTTTAAGTGGGTCACGTTGTATACACACATATGTGAACCGTAAGGACTGAGATATAGAACAGTGGTAAATTATTTATGTAAATACAATGCGGTTTGGTTATATTTATATAAGGCCGGTTCTACAACATTCGGATATTTCTCAAATACAGGAATATTTCCATCGTTATTTAATATTAGGCTTTACGAATTTCATAAGTTCCAAAAGTTAGAAATGTGATGAAATATGTCTGCCACGTTTTTTGCTTATGGGAATTTCGCGTGTCCATTAGTTAATTAAGTGCTGGAAGTGTTGACTACCTTCCTTCTTCATTACCTGTTGACCGTGAATCTAGCTCTTACATTTTAAAACATATCCGCAATATTCATTAATTCATTGACACAAATCATCAAGAGATTTTGATTGTATGCATTTTGTTTTTTAAAAAACTCTAAAAACAGAAATCTAACAATGATAAATCGGGAGATACCGGTGACCTAGTTTTTCTCCTAATTCATGTTCCGGGGGACGTGTTTAACAGATAGTAACATCGTTTTATGAAAATATTAAATGATATTCTAAATGCCACTCACATTTCCCGCAGATCGAAAAATTGTTATAATAAAAAAAGACTAGATTTAATGAATATTAAAGGTGATATTATCAAAAATATGTTTTTTATTAAAAGTAAAATTTAGTCTAATGCTTGAGAGAGAAGAAAGCTAAATTTTATTTTTAATTAAAAACATATTTTTGATGGTACTGAACCCATCAAATCTACTCTTTTTCATTGAAACAATTTTTTTTCTGTGATCTGCGGTTTGGAAGTTATAAGTGGTCAAACTTGAAGCGAACACATTTATTTAAATAATTAGATATAACTTTTCTTAGAAGTCTGGTTGATGCTATTTTTTCTTTACAAAATTATAATATTTTTAATGAATATTGATGCGTATAAAAACAGGGGCAAAGAAGGTTAATTTTCTAATTAAAAAAAAAAAAAAAACTAAATGATATTTTTTTTCGCACCTTCACATAGTTCAAATCCATCTAAGTCAAAAGTAATTGCCCAAAAATGAAAAAAAATAAGAAATTTTAGGGACAGTTTTCACCCCTTAACCCAAATCTCGATGATTACATTTGAAATATACCTTATTCTTCTTACAATTATATAGTTTTAAACTATTTTTCTGCAAATTTCATTAAATTCGATGGGGTACACTTCGCGCGGTTTCCTTATTAATGACTTTGGTTAAATATCTTACAATTAGCTTTGATATTAACGTATTCATTGTTTTCAATAAAATGCAATATTGTATATATCCACCCTTTCAGCTATTAAATGAACTATTCTACTAATTTCTACTAATTTAACAGTACAGTACCTAATACACACATGAACGAAAAAAATAATAAAAAAAAAAGAAATTAATTGTAGTTTATTAATAGTGATATAAAACGAATACATTGAATTGTAATTTTTGAAAAGTTGAGTGTATTGACGATCCACCATTGAGGCGTAAAATTGTGAAATGAGGTTGGTGTTCCTTTTTAGAACGAAAAAAAAAATGACTTTAACCAACCTAAAATGAGTCTGAGTTTCATTTAAGATTAAACACCATCTTACTTTATTTTAAGTATGCAGTTCACAAAGTGTTCATTTTTTTTAACTGTGTCTCGCACATGAGGTTTTAAATGTATGGTTTTCTGGTAACATTTTCTAAATACTTACGTAGATCTTTGTTAAGAAATGAATTAAAACAAACCCACGCTACCTAGCAAGCTATGTTTTGGTTTAGGTTTTAAGATTGAGAAATTATTTATATTGAAAAAGGAAATGTTAATTATTATTGACTTCGATGATATTTAAATTTAACAGTTGAAATTTTCAAACATAGTTAACTTGATTTTTTTAAGTGAAACCATATGTTTTTTTACAGGATCTATTTTAAAATTAATTTTAATCGCCCTATTAGGTTTGAATATATTCCAACTAAATGTAAAAAAGCACATTTTTTTTATTTTTTTATTTTATATTGTTATTTATTATATTTTTATTTATTAATTAGTATGTTTATTTTATATTATTTATCAACGTTTCCTATTAATTTTCCAAAATATTTGCCATTTTGTTCTAGACATATGAAGGGTACAGGGAATAAATGAGCTAAGTCAATTTTTGCAAAAATTTAGTTATTGGCACCATCGGAAAGAGCAAAAAAAGTTCTTTCTAATAGTGGTTGTTGTTGTTGGGAACCTACATTTTCTTTCATAATGTGCAGGTTTTAAAAATACTTTTGGTAAAATTATAGCGTTTTGAATTTTTGAAAAGATTTTTCTCAATTTGTCAAAAATTGACTTAGCTCATTTATTCCCTGTACCCTTCATATGTAAGTAAATGTAACTAATTTTGGTTAAAATATTCTTCAACTTTTTGAAAAATTCAGAATGTCACAAAAGCGAACGAATTGTAAATTCCTTATTGTTCTTTGTTGTTGGTTTCAATGCATAAACTATTTTAGGACATATCTTTAATGCAAAAAGTTGAAGCAAATGAAATCAGTTACGGGCCAATTTTGAGTTTCTCCTCTACCGTTCCCTATTTCTGTAGTTTTCCTTCGGGATCATGAAAATAAAATTTAATTTTCGTAGTCCATAAGGGATAAGAGATCCGTCCAACTGAAATTATAATATTTGCATAACATTAAATTCCACATTTTCTAAAAGAACAGCCGCTGGCATTCATGCGTTTTGCTTCTGGGACATTCTGGACAATATTACTATAAATTAAAAATTGTTTGAACGAAAGAATACATTTTTATCTAGAACATTATTGCAAATATATTGAATATTTTGAAAACTAAATCATTAAATAAAATACATTAAGCCTGTTGAAAACATATTGATAAACAATATAACATATAAATTACAACATACAAAGAAGGCTCTCTTTACAGTTGTTTGATATACCTATCTTGAAAACTAATAGAAATAGTGTATGATTACACTGTGCTAGAATCACGGATTTTGTTTTCCGTCAGAAGGGGCACCCGAGGGAAAATCTAATTCGAGTAAGCTGAATCCAATGGTACCAACCATTTGTCAGGGTTAGCTCTTGTTTTCGAGATATTTGAAATTTAAACTTTTGGGTCGAAGAACCCAAGAAAACGATATTTTTTTCATATTTTGATCCTTATTGAATTTGATTCGATGAAATACAATCGAATAAACATTGCATCGACAAACACACATCTAATATAAACTATATGAAGAAAAATTATTGCTATTACAACCTTAATAAAAACGCTAAAAATTGTATTAATATTGACAATACATGTCTTTATTTGACATATCAAATTCATTCTTTTGTGCTTTTTTTCAAAAGGTACCTAAATTTTACTTCATATAGTTTCTATTAAATGTGTGTTTGTCGATGCGATGTTTATTCGATTGATATTCATCGAATCAAATTCAATGAGGAATCAAAATATGAAAAAAATAACATTTTCTTGGGTCCTTCGAACCAAAAGTTTAAATTTCAAATATCTCGAAAACAAGAGCTAACCTTGACAAATGGTTGGTACCATTGGATTCAGCGTACTCGAATTAAGTTTTCCCCCCGGATGCCCCGCTTGACGGATTTTGCAACTAGCACAGTGTTATTAAAGGAAAAATGCAAAAAATTGAATTCTACTATAGGTCCTGTAACAAAAAACATATAGTTCCATTTTAAAAAATCAACTTAGTTAACAATAAATTTAAAAAATCTTAAATTTTAAATTATTAATGTTATTCATTTTTGATCACACATCTACTTTTTAGAAAAAGTTGAATAACGCCAAAACCATACATTTAACGTTCCACGTGTAATGCATAAGTGCATATTTAAATTTAACAAGAAATACAAATATTAACAAACAAATTAGCATTTCCGTTAAAAAAAACGTAACTTTGATGTGATACTATTTGCCACATCCTAATAATAATTTTAAATCCTGGATGCTGTAACATTATATGTGTATATTTCCCCAAAATTTTATTTTCAAAGAATAATACCGTTTAACTTATACAAACATGTCAATTGAGGTAACGAAGCGAGACTATCAAAATTTTGGGATTTTCGACGTAATCATTATGAAATAGTATCAAAAATATTATTTTCAAATTCTTACTCTGACATCTATCAGCGGGAGTGTAAAATAGAAAAAAAAATATATGAAGTACTACCATTATTTTTACCTCTCCTAAATGCCCTTTCATTTTCTACATGACCATTTGGAACCCTCTGTATAATAAAATTTGATATTTCTAATATACATAGTTTTTTCTATACTATATATGTATTATAGTTTAAGTCAACACAATTAATTAAAGTTAACTGTTAATTATAGATATTAGACTAATAATATAATTCCATAAAAATCAGTGTCATATGTCTGACGCATAATAATTGGACCAAAAGATTTTGAGATTAATTATTAAATTACCCGGATGTGGTTATATTTCGATATCAATGCAGGCCTAATTCATTTAGGCATGGTATCAAATAATGGTTCAGAATATACTGGTTCAAACTCATAATCAGTCCAATTTACATGCGACTAGGCTCCTAGATGGCTATCAAAATGATTTTGGAGATAATAGACGTAATCGTCAACTGAACAAGCCCTTTTTTTTCTAGGACTCGCAATGGTTTGTAGGATAATATTACAATCACTAGTGACTTTTATATTCTGTATTTTTAAAAATTGAACTCTTTTTTACACAAAAAGTTGGTCACCTTATATTTACTTATCCAAGGTCGTCAACTGAAAACCTACGTACCGGTTATCGTTAAAAGACTAATTGTAAACCAGTAATTATTAATCTTCCTTTCTTAATTTGGCCAATATCTTTCCTGTATAAATAGGTTTGTATCAATTTATGACTTAAATACTTATAAGTTGTTACATAGTATAGCATTTTAATTTCTATACATACGTTCTGTTCGAACGACAGTCGGAAATAGACATAGCAACCTACGCAAACGTCTAATAAAAACACCTTCATATACAGTATAAAAAAAATTGTATGAATGAGCGTCAATAGTAAAAATAGATTATTAAAAGACTAAAATTGAAAGAATATATTGTTAGATTTGATTTAAATAAAACTGTTCAATTAAATCATTTTCCAGATAATGTAAGTGAATAGATACATGTAACATCATAGAATTTCTTTTATGAAAAACTTTTAATTTAGAAATTTCCTTTGAAAATTTAGCTTCGAACAGGATTGTTGAGGTTAGAAAACCTTTTTCATTTTACGTCGGTATGTTTCAATACTTACATAATATGCAATTTAGTCTAAATAAATGTAGAAAAATGATTTACAGTCACAAAAATAAATAAACGAACGTTTAAAAATAAATAAATTCACAAAAAAGTTAACGAACAAAACGACTAAAAGCAGCCCCAACCGGCAACCGGAACGCGAATGTAAAGTTATAATAAAACCCATCAGGTGATTCAAAGGCCGCATGCTCGAGGACGTAGCTATTGAGCCTCTAGGCGCGTTAAATTTTAGAAAAAAGTTTCGAGTTTAGTATACTAGGATTCGGAAGTTATTTCCTCCTCTATTTAATCTATATTTTTCTAATTTTTTGACGTTTTAACAAAGGGGATCTTCCTGATGATATCAGATCTACAATGGAATTGGAATTATTTTTTATCTATTCCAAGTACCATAAACGCGACTTAGTACTCGTTTAAAAAAAAAAGAATATCTAAATATTAATGAACAAAAAAAATCAAAATAATACAGGAATACAAAAATATAAGTTCTTCACAGCGAAATTTATATTTTTATACATCGTCATTGTTTTGGCTAATGGTTGTATCCTATACAATATACAAAGTGTCTCAGATTTGTTTTGCCAACTGCTAACTGTAGGTTCTTGTGACCTAAATAAGAAATTAAATTTATATAAATATAGGTTCAAATACGTTTTATTTTCGTGATAAAAAGTGTTCAATTTAAAAAAATTAATTTTTTAAGCTGATAATTTTTTTAATTAAACCTACCAGTTTGCTATACACATTTACGAAAATTGGTTAAAAAATCTTAAGCCATTTGTAAGTTAACCATTCACCAGTGACAGAGGTATACAATATGTCATGCATCCTTTTTAGTAATAAAAAATTGGAACACTTAGCAAAATATTTCGTTTAAGATATTCCATTATATGCTCCAATGTGTTCCGCAAATTTCTTGTCTCTTCTTAATTTGTTGTATTTCAAGTTGTAGTTTAATCACAAAATATATTTTTGTTTTTTGGTCAATAGCATTTTTTAAATTAAAGTGTTAAAAAGATGTTTTTAATTTTTCGTTTCATAAATTCTTAAAATATTTACAACAGATTTTGCGTACAAGTTTAGTACATATCGATGGGTATAAAATCAAAAACTCCTAACCCTTCTGAATTGACCAGTGGAGGAGGTAAGGGTAATATCGTTTCTTTTATAGCAATAAATTTAGAATATTTTGTATCATATTTTAAATGAAATAAATCCTAACATGCGTCACTGTATTATTTCACATTTTCGTCTTTTCATATTTTTTGTATTCCTAATGGTTTCGTAAAAAAAAAATATTTTTCAAATGGTGTATTTTTGCAACTACGTTAAATGTAAAAAAATATGTTTTTTTTTTAAATGATCGTCAATTCGAACAATTAATTTAATTGTCTTTATTATTATTATTTTTTTCAAAAGAAATTAAATTCTAATCATGAATTGGTTTTATTCAGTTTAACGTAGTTCCAAAAATACACCCATACAATCTACAAATATGCTATACACATTTAGGAAATTTGGTTAAAAAATCTTAAACCGTTTAAAAATTAAAAAATAAAATCAGTTTTTTTTTCAATTACACATTATATCTTTTATACGAAATTTCTCATATATGCCAATAATATGGTTTACGGTTCGGCATAAATTCTCATGCATTTTTTTTAAAAACTTAATTTTAACTTTTGTTCCTACTTGAAAGTTCTGGGATTAATGTATGAAAAAAAAAAAAATTATTTGTTAACTTTTAAGCAAAAAAATCTCCATTTTGAAACATACGACCATGAACTACAACGACATATTACATATGCATATGTATTACGCTGAAAAAGTGTTGAATCATTTAATCTTATATAATTTTTATTCTTATTGTATAGTGTATTTTTTCCTGGCCGATTTCTTAATTTCCTCTTCTATCAATGAAATTGGTCGTTTTTCTTAACATATCACGCACAAACTTTTTACAATCGTAGGAGTTACAGATCTGGACTATAGGGCGGATGTAGATGTGTTTCCTCCCCTCATAAGCAACAAGTCATGACGAAAGACTAGAAATAAATCATTTCTTATATAAATTTACAAAATACATATTGATACCTTCCCGGAAAAACATCGTAAGTAACATTTTCAATGACATTTACTTTTTTGGTGGTTTGATTGTTTAACAAGATTTTACATATGTATTTAAAATAAAATTCATTTTTTTCTTGGTAATACTTAGCTCTTATTTCAAGTCAATCATTTTATAAAATAAAAAACAAAATATATTAATCTAATTTTAAAAAGTTTTTTGCTCTCGTGTCAAAAATTTATTTTGTCACTTACGATGTTTTTCCGGGAAGGTGTCGATATTATGTTGTTGGTTATTAACAAAAAACACTTTTCGTATAATATATACAGAATGCTCCCTAATTTATTATACATATATCAGATCGCTTATTCTCATATACAGGGTGTTTTTAAATAATTGGGAAAAATTTTATGGGATAATTATTAAATTGTTTTATGAAAAATGTTCATATAAACGTAGGTCCAAAAATGTTTTGTTTCTAAGATATAGGATGCTTAGTTTTTTACGTTTCAAGTATTTTTCTAAATATTTCAAAAACCATTTTCAGATACGGATACACAATTTGGAATACGCTATGGAATTTTTTGGAGAAGACACAACATTCCCTCCAGTAGCATTCGTACAGTCAGGTTCGTACATTTAGATCATTAAAAATATTTTAGTGCATGATTACATGGATATGCCTGTTATAAATGAAATTGACGAATGCATTTTCAAAATGATTTAATTCAACTCTAAACTTTTTTTTAGAATAATCAAACAAAGAAACATTAATTTATAACATTCATTTTATAAATTTTATATTATATTTATATCATTTAAAAGAGACATCATAGAGCTTTTCTTTAGAATCTCATTTTCCATCTCAGAACAATTATTCTTCTGCGTATACAGTGTGACAACTTTAACTGGAATAAATTCATTTAAAATTCAGGGGTTTAATTTTTGTAAAAATCGTTCGGACCTATCGATTTTTATTTTGCACTGCGGTTTTTTTGATGGTAAATTCATGTATACAGGGAAACCCAAAAATCTAGGTACGACCACCAACTTTGTTTTCTCAAATAGAAACATCTATTTATTATTGCATTTTTGAGTTATACTTCAAATTCTGAGTATGTTTCATGTAACATGTCCTGCACTTAAACTCAACAGTTACCAAGATATTGACGATTGAAATTACACATGAATATACAATGTAAATATGGTTAGAATTTTATGTTTGACATATTTATAGCTATTAATACCATCATAGATTATCTATAGTCAGTGAGCTCGACACCTATACTGGAGAGTGCACTCAATGCTAAATAAACGTCCCTGATTAGAAAAGGAC
>JABRWK010000307.1:39069-58919 GCA_013372445.1 Hypothenemus hampei | reverse complement strand
GATAGGTTTGGACTCGAAATGCCCTCTCACTCTGCCCAAACTACTCCGTAAGAGTGCACACTCCAGTATAGGTGTCGAGCTCACTGTCTATGGTATTAATAGCTATATACATATGTATATGTCAAACATAAAATTCTAACCATATTCATATGTAATGTCAATCGTCAATATCTCGGTAACTGTTGAGTTTAGGTATAGGACATGCTATATGAAACATACTTAGAATTTTAAGCACAATCTAAATATAAAATAAAAAAATAGGTGTTTCCATTCGAAAAACAAAGTTGGTGGTCGTACCTGGTTTTTGGATTACCCTGTATACATGAATTTACCATCAAAAAAACCCCAGTACAAAAAATAAACCCGTGAATTTTAAATGAATTTATTCCAGTTAAAGTTGCTACACTGTATAAATATTTATATGTATAGAGTGTGTCTATTTAAATTGTAGACATGTAAGGAAATTGTTTTATTTTTGATTTTACCAAAAAAATTTAATAAAATAAAATATCAATACTTTTAAGACATATACGAGGTATGTATGTATTCTAATATGAAATTACAACTATATTTTTTTTAAATCTTTACATATTTATTAAATAATTTATTAAAATACAGCGAAGAGTGACGTAATAACAACAAGTAATAACACTCATAATCTTTCGCCCTTCACCCTCTCTTTCCAAACGTTTAATAGTTCTTTTACTAAACTCCCCTCACAAATTCCAAATCATATCTGCAGTAATTCTTTCTAATCATGTCTGCACTAATCCCCTGTACACGTGTAACATGTCAAATGGCCCTTTAGCGTAAACTTGCTACTTTAGATAACTCCATAAAAAGTAATCAAAGTTAAATCCAGAGATCTAGTCAGCAAAAAAGTATGGGAATATCTGTGAATTAATTGATGTTTATGGACAATTTGTGAGAAATATTTTCGAACAGCTATTTTGTTATGATATGCACGTACTATATTTTTGAATCCATATAACCTGATCTATTAAGAGAGGAATGTTTTTCAATAATATAAAGGGTGTTTTTTTTAAAATGATAGAACTTCTATGCAAGATAACTATGGCCGTAGTTGTCTTGGGTCATATCTGAGAATGTATTTTTAATTAGTAAGATCTGCCAATTCATCGTGCAAAGATTAACACCAGAACACCAATTTTTAATCGTATAAATTTATAATAAAAATTATCATTTTATTCGTGTGACGTACAGATCGCTACGGCCATATTTTTAACGGTCGACAAAATCGTCCATCCCAACAAATAAATTAATAATTATATCCTTTATTTTACTTAAAGTAACTAATTAAAAAATTAGTTTTTAATTTATTTGTTGGGATGGACGATTTTGTCGACCGTTAAAAATATGGCCGCAGCGATCTGTATGTCACACGAATAGAATGACGATTTTTATTATAAATTTTACACGATTAGTAATTAGTGTCCTGGTGTTAATTTTTGCATGATAAATTAGCAGACCTTACTAATTAAATTCTCAGATATGACCCAAGACAACTGTGGCCATAGTTATCTTGTATAGAAGTTCTATCATCCTAAAATAAAACAACCTTTATATGGGAAGTATTTTAATTAAAACATACTATTAAGCCTTGTATGAAAAAATGTTATCCAACTAAGTAAAGTCACCTATTATATCACACCACACGTTTAACGACCAACGTCGTTGGAATCGTACAACCATCTAGAATTTTCTGGAGACTGATAATGCATATTGCGACAATTCATGACATCAAGGTTATTTAATGTAGTTTTATTAAAAAAAAAAACATCTGAAAAAAGTACTTTTAAAAATTGCTAATTTTTCTTTGGATCCAGTTACAAAAATTCTCCTACCGGATAAAATCATTTTTATTCAGTTCTTGATGTAAAGTAATACGGTAACGATACAGGTAAAAGTCTTGATATTGAAGCTCTGCTGATATGATTTTCTCAACTTAATTTTGTAATAGATAGGTTCGGATTTACTACAATTGCTGCCAAAACAAAATAACAACAAAATACATAGATAGGAATAATATTATTTTTTGCTTTGCGATATTTAGAAGAATTGAATAGTTGAAGACGTTTCTGCATACGTTTAAATGCCATAATTGAATTCGATGATTTTTCTGACTATTTGACTTCATAGAGATCAGGAATATCTCTGTAATTTCGTTTCCATTCACTTAATACTTGTAACATGTCTACAGAATTATTACGATTTTTATTCGAAAATTGCTAAAATTTAAAGTTATTGTTTCGATATGTCAGAGCTTATGTTATGTTACACTCATCAGATTCCAGGTTTTCTTAGTCTTAGTCTTTAGTATGAAACTTTATCAAAAGAAAGTTTTTGAATTTTTGGTAGTCAAGATCAATTGAACGTTACGTTATTATAGGTCATTGGAATCGCCTTGACCTCAACCATTATATGTAACAATTAAAATATATGAACCCATTAAAAAATACCAATGACATTGGAATCTCGAAGAATATAACATTGGAAAAAAATATAGTCCCACCATAACATGTGTTTTTGCAAACCAAGCAATTTGTCCCTGAAACAGTTTCGCATGTTCCGTAATAGAAATACCGGATTGTAACAGAGCTATTGAAATACCCTGTATATACTACTTTCGAAAATAATCGTCAATGCAAACGAAATAAATTGAATTAAATGAACACCGATGAAATCTAATAGGTTAAGTTTTAATTGTCATGTTTGACGTTAAATTTTAATTTTACGTGTAGCGTTTAATCAAATTTATAGTATTAGATATCAAAGTTGAAATTGAAGCATGACATTACTGACGTCATCCATTAGACGTAGTAGTACCAATTCAATAAAATAACAAATAATGAAATCTTAAAATAATTTTTGATTCCCCGTTTTATGTTGAGGTGAGAATGGATACGTGATTGCCGTCTGTATTCAATGATGTTTATTTGAAAATTTGACGTTTATCAATAAAACTCAAAATTTTTGATTCACATATTTACAATTTTTTGTAATTATAATCAAAACAATAGATATATTCATATTGAAATTATTTTTTACATAATGCAATGTTAATCACGTGTTTAATGACATACTTCAATTTCAACTTTAAAAATACTATATTCTGAGTTTTTCCAAAAAAATTTGAAAACAATTTGTAATGATTCGTTTTACAAATGAAGAATATGCAGACATGCACTTTACGTATGGCCTTGCAAATAGCAATTAATATGAAATCAGGCGGTCGGATGGATAGCGTTATATTACAAATCATGCAATACCCAATTCTAAGATATTTTGAGAAGTTCATCGTCGTGAGACTGGAACTTTTTAAAAAAGTGAATCGCCTAGCAGAAGCACATAAGAATAGAAGGAATCTAGAAATTGACGAAACAGCTTTAAATGCTATTGAAAATGTTAGAGGTAGAAGGACAAGAGAAATAGGGGCAGTGTTAAATTTTTCCCATAATATTGTTTGGAGAATTTTAGTAGATAATTTATTAAATACATATTATATTCACAGCGTACAGGTTCTTTTTGTTCATGATGCATTCGTTTCTTCAAATGTTGATATAAAATCCCTTATTTGGTAGATAATTATTGCTTAATGATGAACAAAGCCATTTTTTTAGTCTTCTCTAAGAGGGCTCAATGGACGATTGTATCTGGAGTGTCTTCAAGATCATCTTTCTGTTTTTGGAAATGAATAACAATTAAAAAAAAAATATTATAATAAATTCAAATTTTTTATGCGATAGATATATGATATATGAGATATCGTCAGTTCAATATAAGACAAGTTCTCTATAAAACTTTGCTACATTCTCCATGAATAAATTTACAAGAAAAAATTTTAAAGCGACAATTACATTCACATATTTTGATAAGAATCAGCTACATTGTTTTCTAAACTATCTAAGATATTTAAAAATATTATTAATCAATTTAAAAAAATCGCAAATTATGGGAATAGCATGAATTTCAGACATAAAAACTCTTAATAGAAATCGATTCAAAATTAAATGTAGAGTCTAGATATGTAAAACTATAAATGAAAGGTGAGGGGGCAAAAAATGTCACATTTTTGTTTTCCTGTTTTTTCTATGCGTTTTCAAAAAATCGCTGGCAAAATACAGACACACATTTCAAAATTTAACGTTATATTATTAAACAAAAAACATATCTGTTAAGTCGAACATGCCATACCATCCTTTTCTCGAAGTGATTCATGACACTTTTGACCCCCCTGTAATTTCGTTGTAGATAAAGCAAGAAGTTCAAATTTTTAGTGATTAAGAGGTCATGTCTAATTGGCTATATTGCCAGAATACATAATTCATTATACCTTATAGTTTACAAATTATCGCTAATCAGATTTCTTTAATTTTGTCACTGACACATGCACCGATCTTCAAAATTCTAAGGTACTTTTTAGCAGTCTCACAAACTTAAAATTTTGAATTTTAGTAAGCGATTGGCCTATAAAGTGAAGGAAAAAATGAAAAATTCCGAAATTACATTATTCATTAAATCAAAAATAATGATTATTATTAATAATCATTATCTGATTATACTGATTATACATTTATGATTTTCGTTTTATATGGGGGAACCTGTTGTACCTTAGACCTTATGTACCTTGGTCCTAAGATATTTTCGTTGTAACCTCTAGTTTTTTTTTTGAAGTTTTATACGTAATTAATAGACTTTTTGTAGGAGTGACCAGAGCGTAAACAATAACGAAGATTTTAATTTCGGTTTTATTGGGAAAACCGTTAACGATTTTGCGTCTCATTTAATTTTTCATTTTTATATTGCTCAGCAATCTAAAAAACTTTTTAACATGGAATGAATTTTATCCATAAATCGGATACTCTTTATTGAAATAATAATATAGCAACCATGGCATTAACTTTGCCTAGAGACAAGTATGAGCAATAATTGTCTGGATATTCAACCTGTTGTACCTTGAACCGCCATTTTAGTTTTACCTTGGTCCTATGTCCAAGGTACAACAGTTTCCATTTTTTCCAATTTTTTTTTCTAATTATTGTTTAGATGTTCACATTCTTAATTATGACATGAGTTCTGGCTCTGTTAGACAAAAAAAACATTTGTTCTTTGGTGTTGATTTTACAGCTTACAAGGTCGAGTGATTTAAGGTTGTATTTTAACATTTTTTAGTTTCTTAATTTTTTTTTTGTTGAAAATTCAACCTTACTTTACTTAAATGTGCAATTATTCGTCACTTGAATTTTTTTAGTTTTGGTTTGAAATTAAATACTTACTACACTAAAATGATAATACTCATTCAACATTACGCCAGTTCCTGTTTCTATCCTAATTTTCTAATGCAATAAAGTTTATTTCATGCAGTTAAATTTAATTTTTTTAAAGAAAAACTTAATTTCTGGATTGATAAAATAATAGGTCCAAGGTACATCATAGCGTTGTATCTTGGTCCTAATTGAATTTGAATTTTTTATTGCTCCAGAAAATAAAAATAATTGATGGAAACGTATTATAATATGATGTACTCTTCCTAACATTCCAAATTATCAAAATAATCCATCAAATATTTTTTTCAAAGTAAAATAGAAGAAAAATGACTAAAAATTTTAAAAAAGGTCCAAGGTACAACAGGTTCCCCTAATTTCAATTACTATAATTGGTTTGATGATTGAAAGGCTTACTTATTAATTTACTGATATTATTTGGATAATATAAAAAAAAATCCCATCAAAAACATAGAATGTAAAAAAATGCCAAGTCTCACAACGAAGTTCTTTCACTACAAAAACTTGGGAGATCTCATATAAAATCCAGTCAGTTATTCTAGTTGGCGTCTAACCACTTTACGATTTAGGATGATCTTTGCCATGGAGCGTTATTCTGCTGGAATTTCAGTTATTCGATGCTACTGTCTCCAAAAATATTGCCATTTCCACAAACCAAGATTTGAGCTACCATCCATAGATCATCCGGCTGCCTCCCCCGTGTTTATTATACAATGAGCGTATTTAGGTTGAAATATATTAAATTAAAAATCAGGTATTTCTTTTCTCGAAAAACGCTAAGACCCGTCAATTTTTATTTTTCATTGCAGTTTGTTTTATGGTAAATTCATGTATGCAGGGTAGCCCAAAAACCAGGAACGGCAACCAACTTTGTTTTTTCAAATGGAAACACTTATTTTTTATTTTATATTTAGATTCCGTTTAGAATTCTAAGTATGTTTCATATAACATGTTCTATACCTAAATTATAGGTATATAGCTATTAATATCATAGATTATCTGTGGTATTAATAGCTATATACTATATGTCAAACATAAAATTCTAACCATATTCATATGTAATTTCAATCGTCAATATCTCGGTAACAGTTGAGTTTAAGTGCAGGACATGTTACATGAAACATACTCAGAATTTGAAGTAGAATTCAAAAATCCAATAAAAAATAGTTATTTCCATTTGAAAAAACAAAGTTGGTGGTCGTACCTAGTTTTTGGATTACCCTGTATACATGGATTTACCATAAAAAAAAAACTGCAATGAAAAATAAAAATTGACGGATCTTTGCGTTTTTCCAGAAAAGAAATACCTGATTTTTAATTTAATATATTCCAACCTAAATACGCTCACTGTACATAAATATCTGATGGACAAAATTAACGCACCACCTAAAAATTCATCGAATTTTGACAAGCAATAACTTCACAACCATTGATCGGATTTGAGTGATTTTTTTGCCAATTGTAGCCTTATTATGGGTGAATATCCCACAGTGAGGAGATGCCCAAAAAATACAATCTGCATACTATACAGGGGGTGTAAATAGTGACATATTTTTTCATCAAAGTTTAACGTCTTCTATGGGCAATACCAAGTGGCTGTGGCGCATAAAAATTATACAGTAGATTAGTCATTTGTCTCTATTCTCAGTTTACCGTGTATCCAGTGAATACAATTAATGATAATTTTTGGCTAATTTTGTTCGGCAACTTAATAAACTTCATTTGAAAAAATGCAAGGAGTCGTAAAAAGTTGAATAACTTTGGAAGGGTTCAACATAGAGGAGCGATTAAAAAAACAAAATACTCATTAGACATCAGGCTACATCACTGCGTAATTTTCGAATGCTGGAACTATCTGGTATTGCCCACAGAAGACGTTAAAATTTGATGAAAAACATGCTACCATTTACACACCCTGTACAATATGTAGATTTTATTTTTTGAATATCTCCTCACTGTGNGATATTCACCCATAATAGGGCTACAATTGGCAAAAAAAATCACTCAAATCCGATCAATGGTTGTGAAGTTATTGTTTGTCAAAATTCGATGAATTTTTAGGTGGTGCGTTAATTTTGTCCATCAGTATATCTTCTAGTTGGTATTTTTCGCCTGTCTCCTTACATATGATAAACCGGTTATGCCAAATTATAAAAAGCAAAATGCAAATAACGAAGGAAATCCTTTCATATCAAAACTTAGAAACGCTTTGGAAGGATTATTTTCTTTAAAATGCAGTTTAATAAACATATATCTCAAAGTTTACGTCATCGAACTATACATTATTTTCTAAATGACCTTCCGACTAGTTTTATTGTTTAAGAACCCAATAACATGCAGCTCTTTTGATTTATAACAAAGGCGCTCTCCAGTTTTATAGTTCTTTAAATCCGCTTTCTCAAGTTCCATTCTAGCAGTTTTATAAAATTTTTGAAGACATGTTAATTCTTGCCGAACTAAGATGATTTTAGGTACATTTGAATTTTTTAATGACACTAATCCCTTTTTGGCCCTTACCCTTCGAAGTAGTTCTTTTTCCGGCCATTTTTAGCCGATTATCATGTGAACCAGTCTCTTAATCCTTTTATTCCATATGATATATCTCGAGATGAACATTTAACGATTTTTGAAATTTCTACTTCAGATTTCGCTGATTTAGATAAAAACAAATTTATAACTGTATCGTGGTAATAAGTGGGATTTTGGGTTGAAATTCAAAGCCAAGACTTTTCTATTTAAAAAGCCAACGTTTCGGAAATATTTATTTCCTTCATCAGGGCGACTAATTATTAAATATGGCCACTCCTACGATGCGATCAGAGTTGTCTTTGGAGGATTTTTCAGAGGACACAGAGAGAGGTGGACGAACCATATTTCCGGGAAAAAAGAACAAAAACAACAAAAACAGTAAAAACTATTTACGATACATTCGTACACAAACTTGGTCAAACAAAACAATTTTCAACAGATTTATAACTTTTTTCCACTATTAGGTACACAACTTTTCGACGTTTAAAGAAAAGTAATCGTCGTTTGAAACGAAACAAATAAATGTACAAGAAATTTTATACTTTGTACAGATCATCAATTGGTATCTCTTGATAAACGAATAAATATTTCAATTATTTATTAATTATTTTACAACATAACAACAGAAAGTATGCAAATTGATTTATGCTTTCAATAATAGAGAAAAAGGCAATGGAATCTATGAGAAAATATATGTTGATATTAGAGATAAATGCGCTTTTTATAGGGACCTGTATCTTTTATTTATAAATTCTTTTAGTTTTTTGACCAATGAACTCGAGATATTTATGTACAATTCAATTTCGTTTCTGTTTTCCTATGTAAAATCCCTACCAAATGCTAGAAATGTTAGAATAGTTAAAACAATAAATTTTACCTTGAAAATATCCTAAAAGAAAGTGAAAACGATCAATTATTAACACGAATGTAAAATTTCGTTTCTTTTTTTTTTTTTTGTATTTCAATAAGCAGCATTTTAATTCATTGAAAAAAATAATAATAATAAGAACATAGAATGATTCTTCTGATTTATTGAGTAAATTTGACGTTGAATTGAAAATAAAATATCCTTATTTGAAGAGAAAAAAGTGATATCCATGATCGTAATATAACATTGGTTCCATTTGACTATTTTACTATGAATTACATTTCATTCGTTGTTTTCTCCAGACCTTGTGACCTAACATATATTTTTCACGAATAGGTACAAATACTGGAAATTAGCTTGACGTAAAGCAATCCACGTGAGACTACATTTTTATAAAAATTAAAGTGAAAATTCTGTTTTTTTACCATAAAAATTCAGTTTAATGATTAATTATTCCTTATTAGGTTTGATTTTTAGTTTCAAAGTTCGGTTTTAACGAAATTCGCAAACGTATTTAATTCATGTAATTGTAGAAAAATTGAAGAAAACTTTGTTCTACAATAAATTTCAATATTACATTTAACAACTGTTAATTTTCATTTCATAGAATTCAATGTACTTTTTGACCTATCAAAATTAACTTGTAATGATTCCTTTGAAATCAATATGATTTAGAAATAAATTAATTCAAATTTAACGTATTGTCATATTATGACTATGTGTTGATCAAGACAATTATCAAGTAAGTAGTTATATAATAAATAAATATACATTATATGTATATACATATACATACATATATACAGTAAGTGCAATAGTTATAAAATTTCAATGAAAACAAGTGAAATATAATTAAAAAGATAAAATAAAAATTCACAATTTTTCGAATACTACTTAAGACATCCTTAAATTTCAGTTATATTTTGAATGAATTTACTTACAATGCGGTTTTCATACTGAAGACAAACATTTAAAACTAATTTGAATATGGGTTTGTGGGCCATTCGCTTCTAATATGCCTTCCATTGCAAAATATTGTTTTGTATAGATTTGTATATGTACGTAGGTATACATATACTATACAAATTTTGTAACACACATCACGGCACAAACATTATAGAAATAATTGGACATGCACCTTGTGCATATTAACTATTCTACAAGTACTTATTTCTTTTACCAAATTTAGGAATAGAGTTTCCCAAACACTTGAACCATGAAGAATATTTTGGTCCAAGTACCATTTGTTAATGGTGCTAGAACCAAATGCACTCTTGACACCATTACAAATAGTGCTCAAAACCAAAACCCATTGGACAAATTAATTAAACTGAAACTGTAACACAAATTAATATTATTTATGTATAATTCCGTTGTCACACTCAGTTCTTAAACACAAAGTAGATATTCCCTTACAACCGGCTAAAGAAAATATAAAACCAACGAGGTGATGAAGGTAAGGTTGAAAAATACTTCTTACACTGGGAAAAATTATGTTTTATTGAAAAAAGGCCTAAAAGCCACATCATTATTCGATTAGGAAACGTTTTAATCGTCTTTTTTTTTTTATCTGAGCTACTCTTGAAAAATAAAATTTCAATATTGAAATTTATAAAATTCCGAAAAACGTTTGAATCAATTAAAATTCCCATCAATTGATTGTAAACGTGTAGATGTCTTCATTAATTTGGCAAGATTTTGCATAGTCATCAAAACACATTAACGAGGATAGTGATGTCGATTCTTAACATAGCATGTAATACTATGAATGTTGATTAGGGTAATTGTATTTGTTTTAATGTTTTTTTTTATTTTTCTTTTAAATTTTTATTAAATTCAAACATCATTATGAATTGTCTAATGTATATGAATAATGGACCTTTATTTTTAAGGAATATTAAAGGTATGTTATCAATTAAATCACGTCTTTCAGTGTAAATATTTTACCCACCACTCTATATTTCCTTCCTATTCTTTTTTTGCTGCTTTTTTCTTGTATTAACTAATATCAAATTACTGCTGGTATCAAATTTGCGGCTATATCGTCTTTTTAGTCCTGCTAGGAGTGAAAGGGCTGTAGCCACCACCTTCTTTATTAGGAATTTTTGATGTTTTAAGGCTAATTAATATCAAACCAACGCCTTTTGTACAAAGGTTTATTTAGTCGTTGGTCTTTTCAAACTTAGAATTTGAACAATCATCTAGTAGTATGTAGATGTAGAATTCGTCATATTCTGAAAAACAATAATGTCATATGTATGTAATTTGAGTGCCATTACGAAGAACTTGGATTAAGTACCAGCATGAAATTCAATATTTTTATGGGATATTATATTTTTCCATGCTCAAGAGATTTTTCTTTGTATTAAGTTTATTTTGTAATCAACAATTAATACCAATAATAGAACATACAGTACTGAAATAACTTAGTTTGCATTTTAAAGACTAATAAATTAAAGGTTTCTGACTTGAATTTGTTATGTTATTAGTATTAAGGTAATGAAGATCGAAAATTACATTCGCCATTTATGATAAATAAATCCTGCGAAAACTATCTTTACAAAACGCGAAGGTATTGAATACATGTACAATACACAATACACTTTATACAATGAATGCTTGCAATGCTAAGCTTGGCAAATAAAAATTCTTTTAGTCTGCTAACCACCGTCCCACACTTTAATCACATCCTGTTGAATAGAAAATTTTCGACTCTTGAAAATTGTCCTTAATTTCGGGAAAATTTGAAAAAATGAAGTCAGTTAAATATGAGAAGTGTTCCATCAATTCGATCCCTAAATTACGAAGTTTATTTATGACAATGTTCAATTTTTGTATTGACTTTAGAGATAATTCGGCGTCTTTTCCACTATTTTTGAGTGCCATTTTGTTAATATTGATGAGAAAAGATCAACAGCAATGGTTATTCCCATCTTCAAATAGTCGGTTGAAATGATACCATGACTATTCCAAAAAAATGTAACAAAAACATTTCCAGCAGATGATTGAACGAAATTTTTTGTTCTTGTTCTTTAGGTCTTTGTATGTGAGAAATGTTCCCCAGCATATAAAATATCCAGATTTTCAACCATACCTCTTAAATTCAATTCGATCATCTGATAATATCAAATCATGAATTGAATCGATATTTTTTCAAGATGCCTGGACACTGAAATGGGTATTAAAAGTCTTTCGTCATTGCAAATGAAATACTTTCGTCTTTGAAATAAAGCAATCCAATTTTTGACAGTGGAATATGAAGGGCAGTCACCATGCAGGATATTCATTTCGAAAATCTCTTTACCTTGAAACCCTATCAAATAAAAATACTTAATGCTGGCTGGACATTTTCATTTTAAAAAATTTTATATTGCAAGTGTTTGAACTTTTTAATGTGCAACTAGACAATGACCATAAATATTCCATCAGAAATTTTAAATGTATTAAAACGAAATAACCAAACACGATTGGTTTTTATTTGGTTGGATTCATCTTAACTGTTTGTATAAACTGTTTTTGATCTTTCTGCTTTGAAGACGAATTTGGATTTAAGGAGATTTTCTTTTCTATTTTTAAAATTTAATAAAGCTTTATAAAGTCCCTCTTTTATTAGCCAAGAAGTTAGATTAATGAGTGTACTTTTACCTTCTTGCTAGATCTTGTCATATCAAATTAAAGAAATCGACATAGTTATCTGTTCTAAAAATAATATCCCATCGAACTCCTATCACTTACTGGAGAATCGAAAAAAAACCATTTTTTATCGTGATATAATAAAAAAAAAAACAAAACAAACATTTTAGAATCAAATTTGCAGGTTTTACTATATTTCCTAGAAACAGTATTATTA
Organism: Hypothenemus hampei; assembly: GCA_013372445.1. Lineage (NCBI taxonomy): Eukaryota > Metazoa > Arthropoda > Insecta > Coleoptera > Curculionidae > Hypothenemus > Hypothenemus hampei. The sequence goes on along the minus strand of JABRWK010000307.1, from coordinate 46,366 downwards.
CTTGAGTTTTCTTTTTTCTGGGACGTTTATTTTTTCAATAAGAAGTTACACCAACTTTTTTCCTATCTATGTATTAAAATGAAAAATTGTTCAAGATTTCCATACTTGGTCTTTTCAAAATTTCAAAATGCTTGAAAACTTATGCATAACAAATGCGAAAACAAGGTTCTATACATCCCATTCAAATTACCGAGTAATAGATGTTGCTTTTGAAATGCTATTGTAATATTTAATTGTGAATAGATATAAACAAAATAATTTTCTTTGTTTATCTAAATGTCATTTAGAGGATAATGGGAATGAGAATAGTTCAATATGCATTATACACAAAAAGTGACAATAGAATGAAAAATAAAAAACTTCCGTGAAGTTCCTTGCTATCAATAATAAAAAAAATAATAATAAGAAAAATCATCAAATACAAGTTCTTTGAAAAAAATTGATCTTTAAGAATTGTGCAAAAATTAGTAATAAAAACAGGACAAGTAAGATAATCTAAATTAGTAAATCGAATAGATTTGGAAAAAGTAAAATTGTTAGCTAACCTGCACAATTTACTGTTTATATTTCTATAAAAATAGGAGTAGCTTGATAAAAAGATGGTATACATATGTATTTTAAATGCTTAATAACAATCGTAAAAAGAAGAATTGCCTGCGTAAGAAAATTTCAAAACGAACCATTCACTTTAACAACTAAAAAGAAAGGCAAATATAAGGTAATAAAAACTTTTTCTTAAAGCCTTACCTTAATTACGTACAAACTCGATAATCATATTTAACAACTCAACATAAAAGTTATGATTTCAAATCACTTACTAATAATAAACTTTTTAATAAATAAAAATCACAACAACTGCCGCCAAATTCCAATTGATCTCGCTTGTTCGTTTAGAGTGACTCACTGGCGTTCGCAATCACGTTAGGGCCCTTTCAGCCCTTTCTGTATTATTGCATAAGGGCTCAAGGGGACTCACTACATCACCCTATGCAAGACGAACGACGGACCCCGCTAAAACTGAATAAGGAAGGACCTAGGCAGAATTTACCAGTTTAAAATACCCTTCGTAACAATAGGTCTACGTTTTTCATTTGTACAGTGTGATTTCTTTATATATCTCTTCTACAGACGGATATTTTCTTGTTTGTTAATAAAACTAGTGTTATTCATGCATCTTATATTTTCTCACAAATTTATATTACGACGTTCAATTACAATTCAAAGTAAAAAATACATTTCCGGACTAAATGGTGAAGTAACAAGTTACAGAAGCAGCAGTCAGAACTTTTAATTAAAGAAAATCCATTATATTCATACACTTCATTAGTAACTCATTTAATATCCCTGATTAAGAGTTATGTACAATTTAATAAATACATAATCTTGAAAATACCTATTTCAGGTTACTAACCATATCAAAGAACCATATCTGCTAAGAAAAAGTATTGATACATGTAATACCATTTGACATTTGGTTACCTATTCAAAGTAAAGTTTTGATTCTATATACAATCATTTTTTATTCATATTAGGATATAAATAATTTCAACACAGATAACATACAAGATAACCTAACTAACATATATAGCATAATGTGCCTAGGAAAGTGCAGTATTTCTAGTGCTATATCATTATTAGACAATTTAAATAAATAGGGGATAGTTAAAGACCCTTAATTCTTGGCAGACACCAGGCTTGTTTCATTCTCCCTATTATTGATCGTTTCTTTTTTGTTCAGTTGTTTCCACGTTTCTCCAAGGGCTTTTGCGAAATGGTCGTCTACACTAAGACCACTTTCGTCCATAAATTCTACTATGCTAGATGCCTGAAAAGAAAAAAAACACAACAATTTTAATAAAAAGAGAATTCAATTCACCAGACACGTTGAATTTAAAATCTGAATTGCAATGTTATCAACAATCAATAAACTTAAGTGATAAGAAGGTGAATGCAATTAGTTTTAGGAGAGATTAAAATAAAATATATCACTTTCTCACCACTTAGAGAAACTAGTCTGGTCACTGTCTAGCTTATATTTATTTAAACGACCTGATCAAGAATATATTGATACCGGTGTTTTCTAAAACGGAAAATATGCCATTAACAACACTTACTCGATGCGGCGATTTTGATTGAATCTCCTTCTCCTTGGCGGCATTATTATTTTGAAATATTGCATTGTAGTCTTGACCTAAGGATCTACGAAAATGTTCTTCAATTACAGTGTCGCACATTGAAATTCCTGAAAAACAAAATAAATTTGTTCATTGAAATTAATCAGTTACAAGAAGTTGAATGAAGTTGATATTTCTAATTGTCTCTGAAAATCTGACTGTGTCATTTTTGTAGAAAACATTCAAAACAAGTTTTTCACAAGAATGCTTCCGTTAAATCGATTAGAATTCTTTATAATGAAATTTTGCGCCAATTTAAGCAAAAATAATAGCAATATCCTTTGAAATAGCGATAAGCTCGTTTGCATTTCAAAATTTTTTTTTTCAAGAAAAACAATAGAATTGAGTGGTCGATTGAAATGATCGGATAGAAAAAGCATTTTAATTTGCTGTTTGAAACAATTCAAAATTTGTACCTGAAGGCAACGTGTCCCTATTAATTACTGGTGGAACCCCGTTATTCATAACGGTAGTTCGGTAACTCGATCGGTAACCGGGGTTGCTAATTGTCTGAGCGTAAGACGGGGGCTCTCCTCTTTGTCTCACGGTCATGTCAAGGGGGGTGTCGCCACCGTGAAGAATTTCGTCCCTTTTATTCCCATGACAACCTGAACAAAAGCGAAAAATTTTGCTACCGTTAAAAATTTCAAATCACATTTTTCATATTTACTGTTAGGATTTGTTGGACAATTTGAAATACTGGCCTCAGGACTGGAGGGTTCGACACCGAGTGTTTCAGGAACTTTAGGATCCGATTTACGAGAATATTCGGGAAGACGTCTTCTGTCTCTTTTCCATTTGGTTGTTTGTTTGTTTAATTGTTTGTTCGATTCATCTGAAAATATAAATAACATGTAAGAGGTTATACTAGATTTATGATGGCAAGTTCTGTAAATGATGCGGATTTTTGGCCATGTTCTCTTGTACTTCAATACTGCGCATGTAAAAAACAGAAGACAAAACGCTTACTTTTTAAAATTTTTGCTGATAAAAAAATGCATAAGAATTAAAATAAGCAGTTTTTCAAAAAATAAAAAAGTTTAACTTAATAATAAAAAATTGTAGGCTTTTACGACCGGAAAAATCATTAAAAAAAAAATATCCGGGCTTAATTGACGTGGTTAAAGGTTTTTAGACCTAACGTTTCGGTCCCTGTTGTGGTGAATACTTTCAGTACCGATGAGATTGAAGCCGAAGTGACCTCATTGATGACCTGCCTGAAATTATCTCATCGCGTCTGAAGATGCTCACCGTAGTCAAGAACGAAACGTCAGGTGTAAAAAACCTTTAAACCACGTCAATTAAGCCCGGATGAAAATTCTCTCATTGTCAGTTAATAATAGTTCTAAATTAATAAAACTTAAGGAAATATGTGAAAATAAGATAATACCTATAATAAATAACCTTTATCACTTGAGAATTTTATTGTAGGACAGCTTCAAAATTGTTGAGAAAATAAAAAATGGAAGTCGCAATTTTATTAGAGTTAATTGTGGGCGTCAATATTTGTAATTATTACACAGTTAAATAAAGAAAAGATTACTAATAATTAAATAAATAAATCAAGCATCCTGCAAAAAGTATGGGGCCTGGCCTAAATAGGACAAACGACAGTATTACTTTTAAACAACAATTTTCGTACAATATACAACATGCCAATTTAAGACATTCAAAACTATTAAAATTTGAAGACCACCCAGAAGAAAAAATCAAATAAACCAACCTTTATCCAACCAGGGCTGCCAGAAAACACACTCGTTATTCACCTGCCGAGCGGCCCATTGATCTTTTGCGCGCATCATTAACGACAATTCAATTAGCTCCTTAACGAAATATGGAATTTCCATGATAAATCGAAAATTTTGACGCCAAAACACCAAAGCGATAATTGACGTTAATCGGTTTGAACAAGTACAAAAGCACTTAACACCTTTTATTGTTGACACCACTCTAGTCGAACTTCGGGGATGGTTCAAGGTACGATTGTAACTCACTGTGGAACATAGTAACTTTCCCGGTTCATTCATAAGATCGAAGAAGAAGCAGGTAGATCGACCAGGTAAGTCTAATTAACCTTTTTTCTTTCAGTTCCGTTGACTTTACGTACGATCTTTATAAGGGCGCGATTTGCTTATTCAAGCGCTTTTTGACCGGTTCGACTGCACACGCTTTTTTCTTTTGTTTTTACTTTCCGACCACGGGATTCTTCTTCGTTTCGTTGTTAATTTTACTGCACGTCGCATGAATGCCAATTCGATTTCGATTAAAACAATTCTCATGAAATATGTATGTACACGAATATCCTAGAACCGTTTTTAAGCCGAATGTTTGAATCGTTTCCGGTATTGATAATATAGGGGAATTAAAATGAAAACAATTTAGAGATTAAGAGGTTTCACATAGACGATTTCGAAAAAATAATAAAAAAATTCTCGTAATTTTTCAATCCCTTCAACAGGAAAACTTTGATAATCAACACCATGCAACCTTTTAATTCTTCTTTAACGAAAAGTAGATGGATACATTTTTTTTTTAACTTCGTACAATGTTTTGTACGTATAAACTTAACCTTGGAAAGGATGGAGAATCAGAAGAACTTGACTGACGTAACGAAAGAAGAATGCAGATTTCGTGGGCCGTGTAAGTTTATAAAAAATATCGAATAGGAGGAGAGAGAAAGAGAGAGAGAGCAAGAGAGAGAGAGAGGTCATTTAAGAATTTTCCGGGTGATTATAAAGTAATTTTGCAGTAATAGAGTTAATTAAATAAAAAAAATTAGAAGAAATGACAATATATATATCAAGTTGTTCAAAGTAATCCTTGGACTCGTTGACCAATTTGAAAATAACGTTAGAAAAGAAAAAAAACTATTTCATTTATTATTAACACGTTTTGTAATAATTTGTAAAAGTAGTTTTAAGAAAAACAACAACTAACAAATACAATTTTGATTACAATTCGCGGAAATGCACAATTTCTCGAATTTACCTTAAAAGTTAATTCCCAGTATAAATTTTATTCATCATATAGTAAAACTTAGTTTACTTTAAATGATAAATAAAGTGTCATTCATTGATATATTGGTAAATATTGTATAAAATTATGTGCTCTTCTTCTTCTTTGCAGTATGGTTAAATCTGTTGAATCTTACCAGTTTCGAGACAGATGCGATGGTGTGAAGGAGGCATTTTTCAGGAGGATGTTGGTATGCGGTCGGACTAGTACCGCCCATCTCGAATAAAAACGTGAAATTCCACGAGAATTAAGAATGAAATAATGGAATAGTGAGTCTTATATGAGGTGGTATCATGAGGCGTATTTCGTGATACGTACATACAGTGGCTTAAATAAAATATTTTAATACGACTTTGACCTTCTGTGTTTCAATAATTTAAAAGCTTAGTTTAAAAACAGATGTAACTCAATAATATTTTCTGAACGGTTTTCGAAAAAATCATTTGATAACCATTAATAATTATCTTCATTACTGGCTGCATACACAACACTAATAAGAAAAATTTACTATTTTCAGATTGGATGAATTTCAAGCAATTCAAACTGCTTGATTTTGCCCTTTTTCTTTACAGATTGAGGTGAGCAGATTTATTTGACAAAGAAATGATAAATATGTATGTATTTGAATGAAATAGAAAGTTATTAATTGATATATGGATTAAGTAAACAAGTGCACCACTTGTATGATCATAATAGCAATTCATTCAAGTTCACTTGGATATATCCAAGTCGAACAGATCGATGGCCAACTTACTTAGATCAAAGTGGTAATTGATTACATATTAAAACGGCGTTGGTTGGTGAGAAAAGAAAATAAGAAGTAAATAAGAATAGAACAAAAAAGCTGAGGAGTTATTAAGGAATACAAGACATAGTAATACGGACATAGAATAAATAAGAAAGAACATGGAAATATTCCTAATCTTACTAATAAGGAATGGTTAAATGTTAAAATATTAATATGTGAATTATATATTACTAATAAGATAAAGAAAAAATTAAAGTATCAAGTACATATGAGAGGCATAACATTTGAAGAAATCCAAGTGACATCAAAGTCATTTCAAACGAACACTAATTTAAAGCAAATTCACTTGGTTCTAATTGGAGTCCAAGGATACTGTCATCGAGCCAACTGGGCTTTAAGCGTCTCGAAATCTATAATTTAACACCTTGATTTCTAACAGTGAACAATGAACTTTTATTCCAATTTCAATGCCAAATTTCAAAATAATTTTTCCGGAAAACTTAATTTTTTTTTCTGTGGCATAGCTCCTAAAACTGTATATGTGGTGTTTACAACAATGTGAAAACAGTCTAAACCAATTTCATTTTTTTTTTCATATGGAATCTTTTATGTATTTTATTGCATGTTTAACCGAATAATTATTGTTTTCGTTCCGAATTTGTAAACAAGAAAAACGCTCAAAACTGTAAAAATTTATAAAAAAAAAACAGTGTAAACAGAAATTACCAAACTATGTAATAGATTTTTTACATGCAACAAACATGTATTCTGGATACCAAAAGATAACAGGGAAAAGCTTTATATGGTATTGCAGTACAATTAAACCAATTATTTACTAGATTTCGCAATTTTTTACAAGTTAAATACATTAATGGCAAGTGATTCCAAACCATGTTGTTGATTGCACTACTATAAATTTAAAGAAGCTCTATTGAAATGATCCCAATTTTCTAATAAAATTTGAACATCAGTTATCAAGTTGAATGGAGAAAATATCATAGGATGAAACCAATGAATTGAAAATGAATTATTTTCCAACTTTGTGAATCACTCTGAATTTTTTTGTTTGTTTTGGGAAATGAACTGAATAGTATTTTGAATAGTTTTCATTTGATTAAAATTAGATGCGCTCAAAATTCACAACTGGGAAATATTTGATCGACTTACTGAAGATGTAATTCATAATTTTTGAATATCTCATCCGCCGAGTAGACCAAAAATGGACATGATACATGCATATAAGAGTATTGAATAATTTTATAATAAATACTGGGTTTTTTCTTTATAAAACTATAACGCTCTCTAGAACATTAACTTAATAACTTTTTAAAATCGAAACAATAAGAATCAGACGTCATTT
>JABRWK010000307.1:0-36250 GCA_013372445.1 Hypothenemus hampei | reverse complement strand
ACATAATGGAGATCAATACATGATAATGAAATTACTTTTTTCAACTTATTTAGTGAAAATGAAATTATGTTAAAGGAATTTTCATGTTCCTAATTTCCATTGAATGGATACATTTTTAATAATGCAAGGTAAACGAAGCTTCAATTACCAACATTGTAGAGAGCGAGAAAAAAGGGGACTGCCTCCCTGGAAAATCAATACTTTCCAGATTTTATCCCACAAGAAAAACTCACCTTCTTGACTTAAATAAACAACTTCTGAATTCGATTCACAATTGTAATTCACTTAAAGGGAAAAATCTTGCTCGAATAACGTACAATTGTACTTTTTTACAGTCTGTACCGCACTAAACAGTAAACTCGTGAAAAGAATTTGACATTTCAGTCGAACCTGTGAGTTTGGTATGCTTGGTATTCCAAATATTTACATTGGCCCTCTGTCGGGAAACTTGTATATTAAGCGGCACTATTCACACTATAAAACTCGCAATGTAGATACAAATTTCCTGCCATGTTTAACCTTATACAAACATAGGATCCAATAATTTTTAATCATGTCGTTCTAGAAATTTGAGATAATAGCAACAATTGCAGAAAAAAATAACTAAAAATGCTATTAGAATTTGTAACAGTTTTTATCGTGTAATTGGTACTTGAATTGGATTGGTCAGATTTTTGCAAACGATGAAGGTATCGAGATCGGAAAGCAGTTTTGTAATATTGAACCTGGGACTTGGAATAACATTTATTCAGATAATCGGAATGCGTTATCGTCACTTATTTCTATACTTAGGACGCAGACGCTTTGGATTAAATCGATACGCTTGGGCGCCAAATTCTGTATGAAATTAAAATGTATATATATAATAAATATCTGTCAAAAGTAGTTGTTAGACTTGCGATAATTTGAATTCAAATTTAGTAAAAAATTAAAAAGAATATATTATAAAATTCAAATTACTTCCAATTTTAATTAGGTGTTTAAATAAAAATTAAGTAACGTTAGGCAATCCAACATACATGATCTTCAAATTTTATCTTTTTATTTTAAGAAATTCTTATTTTAACAGTATTTTAACATTTTATTTAAAAAAGTAAATAAAAGGAATAAAGTGACGTTTTCATTACATCAATAATATATTAAGAAATTACTGGTTGCCTTCTATAAAATATTAAATATTGACAACAATGACATATGACAATAGACATCAATGTCAGTAACTTATTCAGTTTTTTAAAAACATTAGTTGTTTTTTAAATAATTAATTAATAAATTGCAGGAAATCAATTAATATGGAATCAAGTAAACTGACTTACGTGCAACTTTCGTCATTGGTAAACCCCAGTTTCTGGAACAAATTGACCGAATTGAAATTGGACGTCGATAAATTATCAGAAACAGAAAGACATCTATGGGGCTATTTTCCCCTACTATCAAATAATGATTTAGAGCCTTATCTCGAAGTTGATAGCACTTCTTTTAATGAGTCTTTATTATTTGATATATTAGTTCTCATAAATTTAATTATACTTTCATTTTAGATGTTTTAATGGTCAAAATATGTACATACCCTTTACAGGAAAAATTCTAAACAAAAACACTATTGAGCAGTTTAAAGAAACTGATAAAATGCAAATGATTCAAACTGAAGGGTCTGATATCTTTCAGAAAATAATATCAGAAGAGGTTCTTCGAAAACCAGCAATTTTAAATAGATTTTTCATATTGTCATTTGCAGTAAGAACTTTACATTTTCTCTTAAATTTTTCCAGTAGCAGTAGTTCCTATTATTTTAGGACCTAAAAAAGTATCACTATTATTATTGGTTTGCTTTTCCAGTACCACTTAATGTAAAAATAGAATTGATTGACCGAACATGTATTAGTGAATATTATAAGTTAGAAATAGTAAGTATGTAAGTTCACGATCATTAATGGCCCAATGCTTAATAGAAATCTCATTACAGATTGAAAACTTGTACACTAACTTTAAGTCTTTGGATGCCGAACAGAAACCTTATTTTATTTTTGATGAATCCCAAAGCAAAATTTTACCGTTGGATGAAATCAAACATTTCCAAAACTATAAAGCACTTTCTTCAATATTTTTTGTGTTTTATAATATATCAAATAACAGTGCATTTATTGGAAGCCAGTTAAGGAATTTTGTAATTTTAATCACTCATTTTTGGTAAGTACGACAATGATAAAATTTATCTTAATAGGGAAATGGTGGACGGTTTTACAAGATTTTTGAATAAAATCACAATTGCCACACTAAGCTGTCTAGGCTAATCGATAAAAATATACCTCAACATAAACATGAAAAAAACTTATGTATGTAAATGAAAACTATAACTAAATTATGATTTGATTGAATAGGACAAATTTTTCGTAAATTTGGATCTAAAATATGTCACATATTCGAGAAGTAATAAGTTCGGTGATTGGGTACCACGTCTTTTTTTAACAAAAATTATTAACTCACCAATGATTCATCAAGAAAAGAGTTTTAAGAAAACTATACTCGAGGAATAGTCGAAAACCTGTCGCTCATATAAAATCTATGAAGAGGAATTCAAGCAAGTCATCATTAAGCACCCATATTTGAAAGTGTTACGAAATACGATTTGCTTTAAATAGTATGCCTAATATGTTCCATGGTGACTGCCCTTTATATTATTATCAAAAATTCTTGCTTCCTTTAAAAGAGGAAAAAATTTATGATTTGATGTACCCATTACACTATTCATGTTGAAAAAATTTTCTGCAAAATGGAGCTTTATATGCCCCAACGCAAACTAGATACGAGTATGAATAAAAACATCGTGATAAATATGTGCTACAGTTGAAAGCGGTTTGAATTTTTCAACCTGATTGCTAGTGCAGTAAAAAGTCGTTAATTTTCTGTCAAAGAGAACCTGAGTAGAGCTGTGAAAGGTGATCATTTCTTTCACATCGACTACGTATTTATGTCACTACCTTCTCTAGAAGTTGGCGATGACTGTAATTTGCTAATAAAAAGACGAAATCAGAAACTAGATTGTTGACCATATAAGTATTCCTATTGCAACATTTTATGCAAAAATGAAGCGGTTAAATTATCCCTATTTCTTAAGAATTGGTGTTGAAAGATGTACTACTATAATCCTCAAAATATATTCAAAGTCAATCCAATTTTAATTCGATTACCGTTGAAATGAACATTTCAAACAATTTCTGTTGTCCTTTTAAAATAGTTCCGGCAGCCTTTCAGTTTTCTCTTCTTGACATAAATATTTAGCCTTAAGGGAAATGGTGATATGGGATTTAAATTGCTAAAAATCTGCTAATTAAAGATTCCATATGTCTGATTTACGTAACTGGGATTTCGTACTAATTATTTTTTTTGTTGCAGTCCTTTCTTACAAAACAAGACTCAAAACTTCATTGCTTTACAGTATTCACGTGACGGTTGTCAAGTCAATATAAATAAATCTGTAATTTACAAGTTAAAATTGCCATATATTAATACACAATCGCTAGAAACTTGGGTTGGTTGGGAAAAGAATGAGAGACAGAAATTGGGTCCAAGAAAAGCCAATATGAAAAACAGTCTAGACCCCCAAGGGTAAGCAATTAAATATATCCGAATGATTTCTAGTTGTATTTTATAGATTGGCTGAAAATGCCGTAAATTTAAATTTGAAATTGATGAAATGGCGAGTAGTCCCTAATATCGATTTGGAAATATTAAGGCGAACAAAATGTTTATTATTAGGTTCGGGAACGCTTGGTTGTTCAGTTGCAAGATGTCTTCTTGTATGTTAATATAGACCTTTCAAGTGTGTCATAATTTAAGTAAAAATGAAGACATATTTTAGGGTTGGGGCATACACAATATAACTTTAATTGATAATTCAACAGTTTCATTTTCAAATCCAGTTAGACAAAGTCTTTTTACATATGAAGATTCAGTAAAGATAAGGGCCAAATCCGAAGCAGCTGCAGATCGTTTGAAAGAAATATTTCCTGGAGTAGTAAGTAATTTAACATTGTTAGACTGTTTTTAGTACAATTAGGTTTTGTTTAGAAATCAAAAGGTATACAACTGAATATACCAATGCCAAGCCATACGATTGGGGAAGCCCTGTTAAACCAAACAATAAAAACTGTTGAAACTTTAACGGATCTTATTAAAGAAGCTGATGTAATTTTTTTATTAATGGACTCGAGGGAAAGTAGATGGTTACCAACGTTATTGGGCAGTTTTTACAATAAAGTATGCTTATTTAATTATAAAATGTACACTATAATAATCATAAATGTTCATAGATTGTTATTAATGCTGCATTAGGATTTGATAGTTATTTAGTTATGAGACATGGTACTAAAGGAAATGATAAATCAGAACAACCTAAAGAAAGTATAGTTGATGGTTTTAAAGTCATCGAAGGAAACAATCTAGGCTGTTATTTTTGTAATGACATTACTGCTCCTGGAGATGTAAATATTTATAAGCGTAAATTAAATTTTTATTTTAAATATGCAAAGTTTTAGTCGATAAAGAACCGAACTCTAGATCAACAGTGTACAGTAACTCGTCCAGGTGTGTCTCAAATAGCTGGCGCATTAGCTGTTGAATTAATGGTATCAATACTCCAGCACAAAAACGGGTACATGACACTTTTTTAATATATATGTATGTTTAGTTTTAATTTTGATTCTTTAGGGTAAACGCTCCAGCTTTCTATAGAATAACAGTTTCTCCTGAGCAGTTAGGTCCAGAGACAGAGAATCAGTGTCTTTTAGGATTAGTCCCTCATTCTATAAGAGGCTTTTTGTCATCTTTTAGTAATATTTTACCAGCTACAATGAAGTATGATCGATGCGTTGCTTGTTCAAATTTTGTCTTGCTGGAATACGCATCAAATGGAATAGAATTTTTACTTAAAGTCTTTAACAGTTCAAAACATCTTGAAGAAGTTACAAAATTGAATGAATTGTTTCAGGGCATTGAATTTGATGAGGTATTAGTATTTGCTTTAACCTTTTAAAAAGTGCTTTATTATTTGGTTTATTTTAGGTATTAGATTTGAGCGATGAAATATCAGATTAATAAGGTGTGTGGGATAGTTTGGAAATAAAAAAGCATAACTTAAATAGTAAAATGTTATATATTTTTTATACAATGATCAACAAAATGTGCTAGTAATGCTTGTACTGAAAAATAGTGCTTTAAACAACTACATTCTGATTTCCATTTATTTTAAAATGTTGATGCATTGTTTTTTTTTGTATCGTGTCATAAAGTTTTTTGAGTTAATCTAAAAATATACTTATGTATTTTAGACATCTTAAAGAAATACTATTAGGTAAGCGGGAAAATATTGTAGGAACCAGATTTATCAACGACGTACTAGCACTTTTCTAAACATTAAAATTATTCTTAAAAAAGAAAATTCTTTCTCTGGCAAAAAGTGGTTTCAATAAATTAAGCCACTCTAAAGTTCTACACAGCTGTAACGTTTCATTTGTTCACAAAAGTGTTTAAACACAAATGGCTTTACCATGTTAAATAAGGTGTTTCCTAACTATATGCCTTCACTTCAGCGAGTGATTTACAAGCAAAAATAGGAATAAAGTTCTTCTCAACTTGAGTCTGGAAATGCTTCGTAAAGAAAATACAGCTTTTTGAACATGACGGCCAAAAACTTATTTTTAATGTATTGGAACTATTTTAAAAACAAAAAAAATCATAAGAACAAGAAATCTTATTTTTAATTAAGAAAATTTAATTTTTAATAATGAACTTTTCTATAAAAAAAAAGTCAAATATCAGGGTTTATTCCCAAATTATTTTTCATAATCGCGAGGCGATGCAATAATAATATACAGAAACAGAGACTTTTCTCGAAAACGATGCTTCTGAAGGCTTTGAAACAAGAGTGTACTTTTTACGTTAAAATCATATTTATTCCTTAACAATAAAAATCTCAAAAAAATGGCAACGGAAAAAGTTATGACTAAAAATCAAGAGCACCCTTCCCCCAGTTACGCCCCTGAACACGATATGAAATAGCTGATAGATGCTGAAAGTATAAACTCATAGTGGTAAATATCGTACCAAAAGTGAAAACTCTAAAGTAGTTTCAATGATATTAAATAAAAATTACTTTTTGGCCGCTATGATTAATAAGCTGTATTTTCTTTAGCAGGCATTTCCGAACCCAAGTTGGTAGAAACTTCTTTTCTTACTTTTGTCAGTAGAATCATCCCCTGAAAAAGACATATAGTTAGGAAACATCCTGTATAAGTTAAAACAACCATCTGTCGCATGATTTTTTTTATATAGTTTATATGGTTCAATAAACTATATTTTGATTAATTATGCAGTTACAACAGAAGATAAAAAGGGTACATACACTGTAGGCCAAAAGTTTGAAACCACTTTGCATTCTATGAAAGTGCACTAGAACCAAAGTAACAACAAAACAAACAGAACTCCTTTACAAATATTAAATAATTTTTTTTCTATACATATTTTTCATTAAAAAACCGCTTTTACATTTTATTATTTTTTCCTAATCTAGACAACCTGGCAACTAATTTTTATATGATTTCAGTTGAAATATTGTTTCCATTTAGTGTTATGTTCTAGAAAGGAAACAATATAGGTAGAAAACTGCAAATTTGAAATAGAAACTTTACAAGGAATTTTTTAATTTTATGTTCCTAATTGGAGTCTTCATGCAATAGAGGCTTAAAACCCGACAATATTTTCCTACTAACTTAATGGATATTTCAATTTATTAAGAAAAATTTTACCAATACAGAAATATAAGAAACGATATAATTTAAGAATTAATATATTCCAGGTGTGTCTTTGTTTCAATTCGTTAATTTTAAATTATCCTATAACAGTTGATTTTCTCTATCTTACAATATTTGGTCAAGTGCAATGGCTAAAATTATAATTTTAAGGAACATTGACTTTATATAAATACAAAAACAAAGTACTTTGTTGCAAGAATTCAACAAAATAAAGTGATTTTTAATTCTTTTTAAAGGTAAATTCACTATGGACTTTATTCTAATTAGGATCACAATTTTTTTTAATGATTAATTAGTATTTGCATAATTTTTATCAGCTTCATCTCCAAATTTTGCCTAACAACATGTAATTTTGGTATGGCCCGATATGGTTTTTATATCTAAGGGTGCATTTTAGTGATTAAACTTAAATTTTAACGTTTCTATTCCATACGGCTTGTTATATTACAATAATGAATAGGATCAATATCAGGGCCATTGCCAACTACGTATATTGTCTATAATCTAATTTTTCATTTGTTAGACTAGTCGTACAATTAACACAATCTAACACATTTATGGTAAACATAAGTAACACAATCCCTTTAGCGTTTACTACAACGGAATGTTTCAATTTTGTTGTGGGTTTTGTTAGAAAAAAATTGGAACATTGAAGATTAAATTTTAGTCTTATCGTTAATTTAATCAGTTTTGGTTTCTTAGAAGAGAAGGGTATGAAATTGAAGATAAGATTTCTTAAGAAAGAGGTATAGGTCTTTTCAATGCGGAGATTTTCTCCTAAAAAGTTTTACATAGAGTTTATAAAGACTGACCCCAAAAGGGTCACACCCCCATTTATGGCTCTCCTTTTCACACCCTTTTAACAAAAACTGAATAATACAGTGTAATTCAAACGTAGTCCATGATATTTTGTTTGTCAATTAAAACTCGTATAAATGCAAATCTTCAAGTGGCTCTAAATAGATTCAGTAAATAAGTATTACACCCAAAATTGGAGCTCTCCGATTTCAGAAATAAATCTGTATTATGAGATTTTGGTAAAAAAACTTTTTGGAATCATCAACATAGGTGTAACTTTTTCGTTGAGTATACTATAGTGAATATATGGGTGAATGCATTCATAACTAATAAGGTGGCGGCGTAAAAACAGAGTGTAAAACAAAAAACTTTTATGCTTCTGACTGGAGTTCCATTCATTCCCTATTGATAATTTTTCCAAAATGGTTTGTACACATCCTACGTAACAGTAATTTACTTTTTAATATGACATATTACGTCACACCGAAAAAGTTTGCAGACGATAGTTTCCGGCCTGAACTAGGCAAAATGGCCCATACACATATAGGTGCTACGGAACATATTTTCATTAAACTATTAATAGTACCTCGTCTCTTAATATCTCCAGTTTCATACTGTTCTCTCTTTAGTTACTTTATAACATGCAATAAATATTTTAGACGTTTTTACTGGTCGATTGGGATAAATTAATTTCTTTGAAACTTCCTAACTTTTGTTATTAGGAAAAGTACATTTTGTAAATAAAATTTGCGCTCTTAAAAATATATCGATTTATGCATTTACTAAACGAAACATTGTCTTATTTCATTTTTAATTTGAGCTTAAGTCGAACTTCCAGGTTAAAATAGATGTTAATTAAAAAATATATAGCAAACGGATTACAAAATTCTTTAAAATAGATTAATTTCTTAATTGGTTTAACATTATAAAAATACCATTGAGAAAATATATTACTTTCTAACAAAAAGAGGTCTACTGTTCGAGGAAATATATAAATTTTTTCTATGAAAACTAAACTTTTCTACGCTCTCGCTTATGGTATATATGGAGGATATTTTGAGACCATTCTTGTTGGCGATTATCTGAAAATTGGGAGTGGGGCGGTATTCGTGATTGTATGGTGAACCCTGTAATAAAAGTGGCCTTTTTTGCGAATCGGATGTGAAAGACCTATTAAATAAGCTCGCCACGTGTTTAGGTGTAGACAGCCTAATGGATAAAGGCCGTTTAGTGGAAGAGAACGGCGCCTTTCCATGTAGAAAGGCCAATTCGTTTCTTCGTCGCGCTAACACATTTTGGTACACATTCGTGTCCTTACGTCCCTTGGCAAAATTGTTGTAGTAATAACGAAGAATACTACCCGAATTGTTATTGTTTTTCTTCGAGTTGTGTTTGGGATTGCTGTTGTTATTTTTGAAAACTTGGGCTTGGGGAGGCTGTTGTGCTACGGGATAGTAAATCTTCTTCAGTGTTGCCGGTTGTTGTTTCGTTTTAGTTGTTGTTGAAATGGAATTTTGCTTTTGAAGCGAACAAGTACAAAGATTATTCACTTGACATGCGATTTCAATGCGTTGTCACACTTCCTAAAATTGAATTTTTATCTAGTAACAAAAGCTCTCATATGTCATCCAATTTCCCAGATAGCACAGGACATAACTGCTGCCCGATGCATTTAAAATAACTTTTTTTCGATCTTACAAGATTGAACTTTGTAGTAAAAACATTTTGATATTGCTGTTTACTATTTTATTGTTCTTTTGCAAATGCAAATCTCTTCAATTTCTATTTGCAAGTTTTCAAAATTATTTACGATATTATCTTATTAAAAACACTAGTGTGAGTATTACTCTGAAAATTTCAAATTTCAAACGAGAAATCATAGGAAGTTCATTCGTATGTATCATAAAGAAATCTCCTAGTATCCACCTAAAAGTTCAAATGTTTGATTTGCCTTTTATTCTTATACCCTACAAAAGATATGTTTCTTTTTTTATCAGTTCCATGAGGTAATCGAAAAAATGCTCAAATAAGTGTTTTAAATGGATTGAAAATTTTAAAAACAATTAATTAGAAAAGAGCCTACCAGTGCTACCTGGGAACTATGCCATATTACCTGTAGAAACTTTACAGGACAAACACCCTGTCGGTTATCGCCAGACCTAATCATGACCATACCGTCGATCTCTTCACCAATTTGAATCACGATTTGGTCCCTTAATAGCATCAAACCATTATCTCCGTCTGTCACTTGTAAATTATGTGTCACCTAAAGATGAGAAAATAATTCTCCAAAAAGGTTTTTCAAATATTAATTAATTAAATTTAATTGAAATATCCACTCAACTAGTCACGGTTCACCATCAAAAGCAAATTGAAGAAAATTCGATTAAACTTGTATTGTTTTTAGTTCATCCATGATAGACTTTAAAATTAGTTTCTGGTATTATGCTGATATCAAATTAATTCCTTGGATTAATGGAATATTGGAATTGCTATTTGCAACTAACAATCCCACAGTTATTTACATAACATATGTAATATTGTGTCTTTATAACAAATTATTGGAACAAATTGGAAATAAAATCCGTTTAGTTCTAATTATGTGACCTTTTCTTTTATACCATTTCATATTTACTATAACTTATTTGACCCCTGAGAAATTGAATTAATAATTCTTTAGAAATGGTCTTGCCCTCTTTTTCAAACAAACGATGCAATTATATTATCGATTAAACGTACCTGCAACGGTTTTTCCCCAGGAGACAACTTGGAAACGTACTTTGACGGAAAGAATCCCACTTTTCCGAAACATTTCCCTCGCCACCAATCCGGATCTGAGGTGTCTATAACCGTAACTTTGTAGCCTGCTTTCAGATCGAGTTCATCCTGATGTCTCGCTTTAAAATTGTACAATACAACGTAAAGATTTGTCGGTAACAATCTATGGGACTTCTAAAACGTATTTCTTATTCTTCGTTCTTTCTATTATCATTTGAATTACCTTTCCAACTGGACTTGGACATGGAGACGTGCTTGCCGATGAGGGACTTTTCTCATTTTCATCGGGAAGTTCTACTGAGGACATTCGTATATTTTTAGCAGACAAAAGTCGACGA
Organism: Hypothenemus hampei; assembly: GCA_013372445.1. Classification (NCBI taxonomy): domain Eukaryota; kingdom Metazoa; phylum Arthropoda; class Insecta; order Coleoptera; family Curculionidae; genus Hypothenemus; species Hypothenemus hampei. The sequence continues at coordinate 25,524 of JABRWK010000307.1, read as the reverse complement.
TTGTGCACTGGACTCGATGGGGCTGAACAAAGAAAAATCGAAATTTACCAACAAATGTGAAATCTAATGATATTTGAGATATGGACCAATTATTTTCACTGGTTCACATCTCCTAAAAAAAAACTAATGCATACTTGATTTAGGTTTTAAGACATTTCTTGCAGGTTGGGTTGGAAGAGACCTTGGAGGAATAGTACTTGAAACAACTGTGAAACATGCTGGTTAGTAAATGCATAGAAATTAATTTCAAAATAATTATATTGTTGTACGTACAAAAATGAGAAGAAATTAGTGCTAGGAGTAGAAAAATAAGGCGAAATAGAGCCGTGCGATAAAAATACAAATTTTGCATTCTGAAAAATTTAACGTTGTCAATTCATAAATAATAGAACAATTAAATAAATGTAAATTAAAAATTGCCAGATTTTTCATTATTTCAGTATTTATACACGATTTTTCTTTTTGAACAATTGTTGATGACAATGTTGTGAAAAAATTGATCGGTTTTATTCTATAAAATGTATTTTAACTTTTCTGGAAAAGGAACCAGTCTACCACTTGAAAAAAAAAACTCCCCCTCTGATTACTACTTATGTAAAGTAATTTATTTTTTAGCGTGTTCGTCTTTGAAATCTTCTATAAACTTCCAATTGGAGAGATAACTGGAAATTGTACAGGCAGTGAGAAAAATAAATATTTTTTCATGAAAGAAAACTGGCAATTACTATTTACATAAGTTGTTCCACTATAAAGCGGGTTATTCACAGTTCAAAGAGGCAAAGACAGTTAGAAAATGTATTTTCTTTCGTACACTGAATTTTCGAAGAGGAACTATTGTTGGAATGTGGATCGCTAGCAGTGTTGGCTCCATGGCGTTGCCGTCGTTGAGCGTGTTCAGTGCTTTCAGGCGAATCCAAGGACAAACTTTTCATTCGTAGATTTAACTTTTGACGTCGCGGCGAATGTGGAGCTAAAGTGGAATTTGGAATTAAAAGTTTATAACTACACCAAATTTGATCATAGCCAAGTTGTCTGCTTTAATTTTTGTTAATTTGACAGCCACGCCATTAATTCATTAAAACAGACAAGGTATTGGGATTGAACATTTTCAGGTAACATTTTATGTTTAACAACAATGAAAACTAATTCAGGACAAACCAAAAAGCATGCATTTTAGCATTCTGTGAATTCTTCTAATCGCTATTAAGAACGTCTAAGTTAGTAAATTATCTAACGCAAGTTAAAAGGGCGATTGTGATCTAAGGTTCACAGAATCTAACAGTACAGACCAATATTTTCGCTTCCAAACATCGGGCAAAAAATTCCAGAAGTTGAAGAAGGTATCTTCATGCTACACCCTAAACGAAATTAAAGTGTTTCTTTGAGAAACTAGACAGTTGTTAGCTATATTATTCTTATCAAAAACGAACACAAGCCATGCAAATGTACATATAAAGCGAACTATGGGGAATGAATCCTTCTGGGGGCATTTGTACGAGGTTAACAATAAGCTTATTTTATATGTATCAAGTTATTAATATTTGCAACAAGGGCTTCGAGGGCTGTAAGATAAGTGCCAGAATTTAACAACAATTTGATTCACTAACTCAACCTCTATGTACTATCGTTTAACGGTATACCTATTTATTTTAATTGATATTAGTTAAATTCAGTATGATCATCTCATTCGAACTAGAATCTTCAAATTTATCACTGAAAACTTGTCTTCAAACATAAGAAAAAGCTTGATAGAAAACCGTTAATACAAAGGAAAATATTATTACTGAAGCAGTCATTTACCGTCTAAGTACATCAAGCCAAACGATCACCAAGTTTAGAAATAAGTAAAAATACTATAAAAGTGTGCGTTTCGTTTCCTAACACGGAAAATTATCATACAGCCCTCGTATAAAATTAGTTGAACATATCAATTTTGTCACACTTCCATAAGACACTTACTTCTCTGGATGATGATGAAGGTCAGGACCATTTATAAGCTAAACTGCTTATTTGAAATTCACATTTTTATTATCACAGTCAGAAAATATGACAAAAGTAAATTATTTATGCGTGAAGTCCCTTGCATGGAGAACATATACTAAAACTCAAATTTTCAACCGACAATCGCATTAGAGATTAGTCGGAACATTTTATTTGTTGAACAATTTGAATTGGACTTTCAATTCAACACAACGTAATTGAAAGGATTGAAAGCATTGTGCAATAACTTAAACTCGTGAAATGGTAATCATGTAATTTAATGTCCTATTGAATAGGAAACAAATCCGTTTTGAACAAATTAATCAAATATTAATCTAAAAGGAAATTGTAAAGGGATTAAGAACCAAGTGGAAACATGAATTAATGAAAAAAGGCTTTCCAATCCATTCAATTGTGTCATTTCATTAATATCTTTACTTTATGAGAACATTTTTCCATTTCATACATTTATTTTTTGTTATTTTTATTCAAAGATTTCTTAGAATCGGTGAGTATAGGTTTTCCTTTAGGGGTACAAGGGGACAAAGGTGACTTAGGAGGCAAATCGATAATATTTCCATTATCTAACTGGGGACCTAAACACAGTGGTTGACCAAACGGACGATTTCCTGAGCCATCTTGCGAATTTCTTTCTGAAAATGTAGTATAAGTTCAAATGGGAAAAAATTCTTTCGCCACACCCTTTCAAAAGTTCAAACAGCGCGTTGCTTGAAAGCAGGAAAATGAAACAATAGCGCGGATACTTGTTCCACGTTGAAATGATGAAATGAAATGTGCTCTAAAAAGATAGATTTTTTTAATATTGAAATTTACATAACAAATGTATATTGTTATCTTACTTAGCATTATCCAGATTTTTTGTTTTACTCAAACTCCATCTCCCTGCCAGAGTCCTGTTAAAAATCAAACTAACTACGAATATAAATTAGAACGATTTCCAAACTTTCCAAAAACTACAAAACGTATTTACACAGCAAACAAAACCGGGATTTGACCAATTCAAAGAAAGCCGTAATGAAAGAAAAGTTAGGTTGGTTAAACTAGAGTGGATAAAAGTCGATTGCACTGTTAATACTTACTAAAATCTACGGTAAAACAAAAAAATTAATTTCCAGCTTCTTACATTAAATAAGTAAGTATTTTAAAATTCTATTCAGAATTTTGTACAAAACAACTTTTAAAGAAGCATTATCAAATGAAACTACCACAATATTTTACAATAAATGATGTTTAAAAGATGATTTTGTTTTATCCACTTGCTTGTGTAAATACGTAACTAAAATTTATCTCTCTAAAAAACGGAAAGAATAGAAATGGCAATTGAGTAAAACAAAATGAAATTCACAAAATGACTACCATAGCGTTAACTCAAGCTCGCTTTTTTAACGTTTGTAATCTAGAAGCTCAACTAAATTATTCACGTTGAATATTTCTTTATTANGTGTTTGCTAAATACGTGGTAAAAATTCAGGAGAAGATTTATTGAATTATTTTAAGATTTTTTTTATCCCTATGTGATAAATGATAAAACGCCTGGTTTCCGTGATAAATGTGTTGGTACTAAAGACTTTTCAAGAGAAAAAGAAAAACAATTCTGTATTATTTCTTTACATATTACATGTAAAAATTCTTTATCAATAGAAACTGCCGAAAATGGCTACCGTACCGCATAGATGATTATTATGGAAGTTGCGTACTGCATTTCATAAGGTATTTGCTTTATCGATAAATGCACGGTGTTGCTCTCACATCAGGCGAGTGCAAATATTGAAAATAACAGTAATTTAACAGAGAACACCATAGTTGTTCATTACGTTTCCATTGTGATTTGCCATTTTCTCCCTTTGAAGGTTTTGGTTTCACAAAGTTTTGTTAGTGAAATCTGGAATATGCATCGCTATATGAATGTCGAAATTACTGATAAACATTTTATGTATGGACTTGCCGTTGGCAATTTTTTAAAGGCTAGGCGATTATACGGTGGACAATTTTCCAATCGTCATGTTCCCGATGGAAAAACCTTCTAAATTATTCATCAACGTCCTCAGGAAATAGGTACAATTAAATGCAATGCCCAGTTTAGGAAGGCTGATAAAAATTAAATTAGTTACAACGGTAAAATTAGCAAAAAAATATGTATAATGTATGTAGAGGAAAATCCAAGTATTTTTACCAGAAAAATAGCCAATGCTTTGGAACATCACTGATAGGAGCATGGGGAATTTTCAAGCATCAGTGGCTGCTTCCTTACCACATTTCGCACGTTGAGGCATTTTTATTTTTGCTGATTTTGTTCCATATGTTGCATTTTGTCAATAGCTTTTGTATATAGAAACTCAAATCCTTGAACTGTTTCTATTAATTCTTTTTACCGATGAAACAAGTTTCTCAAGAGATGCATTTAGGAACTTCCAGAATAATTATGTATGGATTAATTAAAACTTTGATTAAACTAGTTTACAGAGGTTTTGTTTTAAAAATGAAAATAGGCGTTTCGCATAGAATTTTTGATGCCGGACCCAAGTCCGGACACGGAATTGTTCTATTTGAATTTTGAAATATTTAAGTTTAAATTGTCAAAAAAAATATGTTTTTGATCGATTTCAAGAGCTTATAATATAAGTTATATACTACAATTTTGTGAAAAATAAATATTTCTTAAAAATGAACAAAATAAATAATGAGGCCAACCTTTATTACTATTTGAGAATAAAGAAGGTTCAAATTTAAACAATTGTTAAATCAGGTATTACCATAGAAATCTACATATTTTTTATCACATATAACGTAAAAAATATTCGTCATTAAATTAAAATTGAATTAACAGCAGGTTTTTTGCGTTTCCTGTAAAATTGTACTCATAGCGCATACGCCTCTCTGATATGAGACCCTCGATATTTGAATAATCATTTTTTTTATATAAATTTGGTGACTGCATTATATAATGCCATTCTTCACCTTCAAAATGCGTTATTAATTTTTATTACACGATTTTCTTTTCTCTAAGATATTCAAGTTTGAAATTGTACGATTCGCGTCCGTTCCGAGCTGCTTTTTATAAGCGTATATCTTATGACTAATAAAATCAATGTTAATCAAATAACTATACTACATAGTTTACAAAGGTTTTGTCTTTGAAATGAAAGGTGATAAAAAAACATACATGACAAGTGTGTTAATTTGGCAGGTATACGCTTATGAAAGCCAGTTCGGAACGGACGCGTGACCATTTCAAACTTAAATATCTCAGTGGAAAAAATCGTGTATTAAAAATCGACAATAGATTTTGAAGGTGAAGAATGGACACTGTAGTATTGGAAGTTAGGTTGGCAGATGTGGGTGGCAGTTGGTAAAAAAGGTTTTCTGTAAGAAGCTGTTTTGTTAAGAATACCTACTTGTTAGAGATTTATCTTTATGATTATCATTTATTATACATATATTAGTGAAGAAAGAAATAAAGAAATTGTTAAATAATAATATTAGAACACGACAGACACTATATCGATGTATTCAACGAAAATTGTCGTAACTCAAAAAATTCGTGTTTTGTGTTTTAATCATTCAAAAATTGGTTATAACCGTAGAATTACCCTAAAAAAGTATCGTAGCTATTTATCAACTAAAAACAACTAATTTGCACGTACAATGTTATAAACTAACACATAAATCATACACCATTCAAATTATTCATTGACGTGTTTCTCAAAACTATAATTTTTGAGTTACGACAGTTCTCGTTGGATACGTAGATATGTATAATGCAGTCATCAAAAATTGTTAAAAAAAATTATTACTCACATATAAACTTTTGAATCCGGTTAAAAACAGCTTTGTTTTTGACTGTTTAGGCTTAAATATCTTAAATTTCTGACGTGATAAAACAATTTTGCAATCGGATTTGGGTTCATCATCAAAAATTTATGTAAAAAAATATATAATCAAAAAAAGAGTATTTTTTTTTGTAAAGTAGTGTTATTTTTAAAATTTTCAACATCAATTTTCGACAATATTTAGGTTTAATTTAATTGAAATTGACTATTACGAAGACTTGGTGGTAATTTTTGAAAAGAAATATTACTTGGAATTCTGCAGGATATACGAGTAGCAATTTGAAATTTCATGTGGTTCGTACACTTAATTTTTTTAGATTTGTTTCTATAGGGTCATTTTCAGACATAAATATACACTTGCCTAATGGAAAATAAAAAAAATTGAGAAATCGAATGATTAACGGTTGTAATACAATAAAAAACAGTCTTGTTGTTTTTGAAATAGTTTGGGAATCATTGAAAAGAAGGTTGGATGCGTACTAATGATGTTTATCCTCAGCACTTTTTGAAAATAAGGAATATTTGCTTCTGATAAATAAGTAGATAATAAATAATAGTTTTTTTCTTTCTGAAAGTCTTTATCGCCCTATATCTTCGAAACTAAACTTCTTTTCATAAATCATCCAAGGATAAAAAATCATAAAATAGCCCAATGAATGTTCCTCTGAATTTTTGACGGATGTTTAGTCTTCGCCTTGCATAATGAGGCTTTGTTGCCATTGAAATTTGCGTGTTTGTTAGTAAATCAATTTAGAAAGCATTTGAATGAACATTTTATATTAACTTACCTCGTAAAATTTGTGAGCAAATATCGCACGGCGTGATTTTCTTGTACGTATATTCTTGGAAATTGTGAGCGTCCGGGTCGCCTTTTAATAACTCTTTGGTAGCGGCAGCTCCATTTTTCCTAAACACAAATATTTACATTTTTCCTCGTGAGAAAAATCGTTGAATTTATTAGATTTCACATTTGAAAGTAACGTCGTTACGTTTCCTCCATCTATGTAAAACTCGAATGAATATTTAATTTTTAATCCAAGAAATGGAATTGAAGAAACTATTATGTGAAACGATAAACAAACTGGTCTGTTTAACAATAGATTTTCCATTTTATATCTGGTTACAGAGGAATATTCCTTGCGTTTACTGCAGGAAATTGAATTTCAGATACCATGCTTTAAGGGAGATGGAAAATTAATTCCACCCAACAACGTCCTAAAACGTTTTCGTTTTTGTAAATAAAGGATAAATCCTTTTTAAAGCTCATAGTAACTGAAAATGTTAAAGTAATCTTTCCATTAGGCCTATTATGTACGACGGAAATTTCAGATGCGAAAAATTAAAATTAATGTTTGTGTAAAATATTTAACTTGCATTAAAAATTCTTGGAAATACGTACTCTTCTTTTTTGATGTGGAAGAAAGACAGAATTTTACATTTTTCACAGGACAGGTCAAATGACTATAATGAGGTGCTGAGAAAATGATTAACATCGGCAATTATAAGAAAGCTTTAAGTGAAAATGGTGATAATAAACTGAAATTATTAGTATTAATTGCATTTTAATTGCCGGAAACAATGTTTTATAGCTTAACAGCTTGAATATGAAATTATTCATTATTAGGTATAAATTGTGACAATAACAGAAATCAATAAAAATTCGTTTAAAAATTGCAATTGGTTAGATGCTATTTGTTCAGAAAGTCTCCAATACTTGGAATATTACATTAAAAAAATTAAACAGTTGCAATTACTTTGAATCGATTGGAGAATTTCTATTAGTTTTAATGAATATGCATTGTTAATTACCTCATTGATATAATTGTTGATACTGCGTGGTACATTTGGTTTTTTGGTCTGTTTCGAATGGAAAATAAAATAATTGAACAACATCAATAAAAATGATCAAACTCTACGGATTTTTAACAGATTAAAATTTACTCTTATTTAAAATTATAATAAAGTTGTAAATTACGAAAACTCTACCAAGAGTACTACAATACTAAAATAAAAAAACTGTCAAAATTATTAATTCAATGTCAATTTTTTTCTTATCAAAAATTAAACAAAGGTTATTCCCTTAGAATAACCAAATATGTTTCTGGAAATGGAGTTTTGTATGAATTGTTACGAAGTATTTTCGAAATAATGAACAATGGGTCTCTAGGCGTATCGAAGAAAATATCGAGAAACCTGCGGGGGATAAAGTTAAGAACATTTTGTTATTAAATATGAGAAAAGTTAACTTGTAAAAGTGAGATTCTTTTTTTGTTTCAAACTACCTTTTCGATATAATCCAAGTTTAAAAGATCTTTGTTTAGACTCTTTCCAGTTAATGAAATTGGGATAAATAAAAAAATGCTAAATTAGTACAAAATGAACATTTGAAATAATGATGATAAATAAAATATCGGCGAGATGTTGAAGGCTATGGTTTTAAATGCATGGAGTTACTAATTGACAACCTAAGTTTCAAACTAGTTGTACAATAGTCACACAAGTTTGCAGTCAAAGAAATCTCTATCCATATATCACTGACTTCGGAGAAAAACGACGTAAGTCAATAGGAAATTCATTTTCTCCAACGTCAGTGATATAAACCTGACTGTTTTCGAATCAGCCGGTATTGGTGTTGCTCATCTGTGAAGATTTCCTCAAAATAAAATAGAACAAAATTAAATTGATTTAATTATGATAATTGCTTAATAATTGCTACGTCTTAACTATAAACTATTATTATATTGATTTCAGTAGATTAACCAAAGTGGCAAGTGTTTATATTCATAGCAGCTCAAGTTCTCTACTTGTTCAGTACACTGGATTAATTTGCATGTTTTAATTAGGTTTAAATTACATTTTGAACAAAATTTAATGTGAGGAATTTAATGAAATAGCAAACTTTCGTCCAACAGTAAAGGTATTATCCAGATATGTAGGTATAAAAATTGAACTATATAATTTTCAACTTTACAAACTATTCTGTTAAATTTTTTAACGTTAATTAAATATTACCAATTTTCAACAGCAGGTACTTATGAGCATAAAAAAACGCTGGAAATTCGAAAAGTTTGGATAGGCTCAGAATGGTTATTACTTTTTTTTCCTATCTTCCTCTTGACTTTCAGGCCTTAAAACTTTCGACAAAACAAACAATTTTGACAGTGTTTTATTAAAATCTTTTAAATTTATCACACAAAGAAAAGTAACAAAAAGTTTCAATTACTTTTCCATAAAATTTCACAACAGATTTAGAGTGAACTTACCGGGCCTCTTCAGGGGGTGGAGTTTTTAAACTTTTAAAGGCTTTGAGCCATTTATTCTTCATACTGGCTGTTGATGATGCTGACATTTTTCTTTCGCGACCCGTAACCGTGTCTCCTTCGAGCTTATTGCTAAAAAGCTCTTTCTGTAAACACGAAAATTATAAATTATTATTTCTGCTAAGCAAAGAATATGACAGAAAATGCCGGGTTTTGTTATTGGAAATTCATGATTTTAACGACCAAGAGAGACAAATAAAAAAGTACTTAGGGACCAAAACAAGGTTTTTTTTAAATTTGATCAAAACTTACCAAATGGGATTTCAGCGACATCCAACCCATTTTTTTTCAATTAATAAACGAATTATTAAAAAGCGAAACCTAAAACGTCGGTACGTGGGGACGAATAAAATGTGAAAAGTCCGATTATCACAATAAATCGATCACAGATTAAAATTAACTCGTTTCGAAACTCGAAAATATTGCCAAATTTATCCAGGAAAATTTTTTGGGTTAAACCAGTAATATGTGTCAGGTTAACTTAGAACCTGCAAAGTTGTATTGATAAATTCAACTGCGTCAGACTTTCACGCAGGCGATACGACTAGTCCTGCGACAGAACACGAGAGAAAACGAGGAAAATGCGCCAAAATTTTTCATCGATATTGCAGTGTAATATTGTTGCTAATGTTTAAATAGTATTTTCCAATTTAACAAGTGTCCTAAAAAATTTTTAGTAGAAAAAAATACAATTTTCAGGGGCCTAAACCATTTTTTCCTCAATGTTTCTTCTGGTTATTTTTCTATCATCTTAAGGGTTGTTTTTTCAGACTTCTGATGTCGTCACATTTTCTCTTCCCATTCACATTCCTTTTCAATTAACATGTAAGTAATTAACTAAAAACAATATTTTCATTTTGTTCGTTCAATTAACGAATTGTTATCTCAATTTTTTTTTTGTTGCGGAAAATGAGAAAAATACAAAAACAATATAAAACTAACGGTTTAAAAAATAAAACCATTTTCACAGCTGATAACTACCAAAGTTTACCGCTATTTGTATAATTTAAAATTCTGTTCAATTTTTTTGCTTTCTAAAAATTAAAATCTTTTATTAAAGATTCGTTATAAAACGAAAAGTTCGCAACTCTATTTATGACTTTCCTTGTAGATTTTTGGAATAACTTTAGGGCACGTCAATTATGATTTCGAGGGGCCACATTTTGTACTAAAACTCTATAATACAGGATAATCGAAAAAGAAGATCACACTTTATTCTCTTAAATGGAAACGCCCAAGTTTTAATTCATTTTTCTCTTCTACGTGAACTTTTTATTAAATTGGAGGAAACATGTCCTATATTACTTCAATCGTTTTGAAGCTATTTGTGTTCGTGGTTTCATTGTTATTTTATTATTAAAGGCACGAACTATTACAAAATACTGTAAATTATCGTGTCCACATATTTCAGGACTAAAAAGAATTTTTAAAGAATTTTTTCTATTGAAGTAGAGTCACTGTCAAACTCCATCACGATCTGATCATTTTTTAATTTCAAATTGATCTTTCAGTGTTGCTTCAATTATTATTGTAATTCGATTTGAGAACGAGGAGTAACAAAGCTTTATTTCGAAAATCGAAGTTCTACTGGTGCCACTGCCCATTTATTTAATGAGCTACAGCGAGGCGAAAATATTTGCGATAAGTATGTGGGCAGGTGAATCCCTGCCTCCCTAATATTCCCTGCCGTTCAAATCAGTGAGGAGTGAAAGAACAGAAATAGCACATTTATGAGACGTAGCAGTCGAAAATACCTAAAGTACTTGTCAACTAGCTGAATTTGTGGGAGTGTCGCGTACATCAATCCAAAAAGATTTGAAAATTTATAAATTTTATCTATACAATGCATGAACTTAATGAAGATGTTTATGACATCAGGATGGAGTTTTGCGAAGAAATGAGTTAACAGTTAATTGACAATCCAAATCTGTTGTTTCATATTTGCTTTTCGTATGAATGCATGTTCTGCTTACACGATGTTGTAAATAGACATAATTGCCACTAGTAAAGTGACTCCAACCCACGTATATTTAGAAAGATACACCCTCAACAACCCTAAAATTTAAACGTTTAAACTGGCATATTGAGAAATAACATTGTTCTCTTTTCATTCCTAGCTGTATATTTAGATATTTTGGAAAATACTGTAGAACCATGAAATAATAGAAAACAATAATAACTATAATGTAAATAATCTTCACTTTCAACAAGATGGAGCACCTCCCCATTACGTAGCTCCTATAAGACAGTTCTTGAATGATCACTTTTCTGTACAAGGGAATAGGAAGCGAGGTGCAATTGAGTAGCCATCTAGGTCCCCTGATTTAAGATATTTTTCTTTGGAGCTATTTGAAAAATACGATTTTTACTACGAAGTCATAGCCATCAAGAAGCACCGCATTATAGCTGAATGTAGAAGTATAACTTCAGATATTCTGTTAAATATTTGGAATAAATTTAAAGAAAATCTATATCGTTCTATGAAGGAGATAAAAATAACATTTTTCTATACATAATTTTATATAAATAATTTTTCTTTAGTAACCTACTACTTTTGATATGTGTAATTGTATTCTTAATAATATCGACATTATCTAAAACCATGAAAACATTTCCTTTAACAACCAGTTCATTTTTAATATTAAATTAAATTAGAACTCAAAAATAGTTGATGGTAAATATAGAACATGTTACATGTAACTTAATGAAAAGTTCACGTAGAAACTGAAATTGAATTAAAACTTGAGCATTTCCCTTTAAAAAACTAAAGTGACATGCTAAACCTTCTTATTGCGTCACCTTGTCTTAAAGAATTTTAGTACAAAATATGTCCCCCCGGAAATCATAACCGATGTGTATTTAACCGACGAGTATTTTTCCCAATATCTACGAGGACAGTCGCAAATATGGGTGTGACCTTTTCGTTGGACTACTCTGTATATTCACAAATACAATCCAAATATTCTAATGAGGACTTTTCAAAAGCAAGTTTTAAATGTTCAACATCATTCTGTGAAGCAATGCATTTGATGATACAAAATATTGAACAATGTAAAGTTTTTGGGTTGTCTTAGAACAGTTACCTACATGTAGACACGTGTGATTTTCTAACGCAAAAGAAGGGAAAACCATTGTGTAGCATGTAATATATGAACAGTGTGCTTCGAATAATTTATGAGGGTTTAAACAGGTGCTGGACTCCGTCCGCCCTTTACAAGAAAAGTAAAATCTACAATCATATTTGTTTGCACGCTAGAAATTATTAAAAAAGTGAAATAATATTGAATTATTGAAACTCCTGTTTATTGTATTTACCTGTGAATTAATTGCGCTTAAATGGATTTGGGCTACTCGTAAGTCGAATCTTTTCATCGAAATATCTTCTTGAAGCTCGTTGGCCTTGTTATATAATGACGCGTCTACGGACCGTTGCTGTATCCTCACAAGCGTATCCAATGCGTCTTGTATTTGCCTTATCTGCACTCTGAGATCGTCGGATTCTTTGCTAAGGGCGTCGTGAGATGGCTTAATTTGGACGGCCGAGAGCTGATCTATCACTAATTCATCTTTTAACGGTGGAGGGATGTTCTCCTTTAAAATAACACATTTACAAAAGTTAATTAGTTGATTAACTACTGCGGATGATTTGACACAACTGGTGTTATAAAGGTTAAACACGTTTACTTTGTTAAGGGAATGAAAATTTTAATTGTTAAAGGTCGGGGTAATTAAATGGAATTTAAATCTGCTGTTTGCATAATATTTAGGGTACAGCTATGGTAAAAAACCACTTACGTTGTTGAGATGACCGTTGGCAACGTCACCGTCAGTAGCTTCAGGTGAGGGAGGCCTTTGAGGCGGGACGAATATTCGTTTTACAATCAATCCACGCCCCTGGGGTGTGGGGAATGATCGGGCCAAATGTGAGAGATCTGTTGATGGAGATACCGATCTACATTGATTTGCTAAATTTTCGTAACGCTTTGTTTGTTCTGTAGCCTGAAATTATGATAATTTAGATTAAAATATTTCAAGCAGGGGTATAAAATGAACTGTTTAAGACATTATAGCTGACAAGGGTTGATTTTGATTTGGTAAAATTCGAAATCTATGCATATTTCAAAGAAGATTCAGTATTTTAATTATTCTTTGCCCTCTGTTATTTGTGTCTGAAATTGCGGGCTCAGAAAAGTGTTCTAGTTTCACGCCACATAAAAATTTTATATCTCAAAATATCATAATGGTGAACACTGAAAAATGTAAATCATCTTTATATTAAACATTTAAATGAGCGTCATATAAAATGCATCTCTGTTTTATGAGTGCACCTTATGGGAAGCTAAAAACCTTTATAGAGTCTTTGTGTCGAAAGACGTTAAAGTCATATGTCTTTGTTTTTAGGATTCTTATTCTTTTTAGTTCCATTAAGGATTTATAATTGTCATGATTGGCTTAGTTTTCTAAATCACGTACATGTGTTTCTAAACTTTTTGGTTGGACGCTTCCAGAATATTAAGTACTATATTCGGTTTAGTCAATTACTTACCCTACTAGAAACTATTTCTGCACTCTGTATAATGGCATCAGTAACAGTACAAGATAAGTCAGAATAAATTTCTTCGAGTTCCTGTAATAAAAACAGCATGAAAAGTGAATTTGAAAATTTTTTATTACTACCGCAAAACAACTTTTCAAGATACGATAATATGTAACTATATAAAATTTTACGATGAGAACGTAATGCATTTATATCATCTAAAAGCGAAAAGGAAAATGTAACTTATAAATTAAGGTGGGCGTAAATGGCAGTTCAGGGAATCGACTTTTTTTGGCGAAAAAGTGTCAAACAACATTTAAATGTAATGGGATAGGTCGAGGTAGGATTACAGATGATGCTTTCCAAGTCATTTGTATTTCGTTTACTCGACTATCCATCCGTTACAATATATTGACTTTCGTTAGTTTCATAGTTAAAATGGTTTTTGTAGATAATTAGACAAACACTTAGTTTTCAAACATATACACGGTCCTTCATTCAAAGTGTTACTAACTTTACATAGCTAAAGAGCCGATGGCAACAGATTTGAATATATTGACAAACGTTAGTCAGTCAACTTATGTATAAGCTTATGGAACCGTATTGTTCCACTTTATACGTAAAAAGAAATACTCCACATGGAATTTAAATGGAATAATTGCTTTGCATTTGGCTGGAAAATCACAACCAGCTATTGTTCGTGAGTTCCAGCATTTACGTTTGAATAAAATGTTTGTGTATCGGACCATTACGCGTTACAATGATAATAGTAGTATCGCAAAGTGTCATGGAGACGGTCATAAAAAACAGCAACATTACCAGTACTGGTTTGAAAGGTGAAAGTTCGAATTCAAAGAAATCCACATCAGAGGACAATAAAATTGGCCAAAAATCTGATGGTTGCACATGTCCGATTCAAATATACGGCGCATAAAAATAAACTTTAATTGAAATCTTACAAGATATGAAAAGATATAAAAAGTACGTAAAGTATTTAACACCGACTCAAAAAGCAATTAGTTTTCGAAGATCAATAGTATTGAAAGTCTTGCATGCAAACGGCTACCTTCAAAACATAGTTTTTTTCTGAAGAAAAAATTTTCATGATTCAAAAATTCGTAAATAAATAAAACGATTCTGTATAATTGAAAGGCAAGTTCAACGACAGTTTGGACAAACGAGTTGCTCTGCGTAAATAAGCGCCTGCTTCTGTAATGGTTTGGGCTGCGGTCACTGCATTTGGTCGCTCTCCGCTTGTTTTCATTGACCAAGGCGTTAAGATAAACCAGCAAGTGTACTAACAAAATATATTAAATAATACGTTGATTCGTTGGACTCAACGACAATTCAGCAGCAACCGCTGGATATTTCATCAGGACTTTTACGTAATTATGTTCTGCAATTTATTTTTTCGCAACTGTCATTCCCATATTCACTGGACTTCAATCTGATAGACCTTTCCATATCGTCTATTTTGGAAGTTGAAATTTAAAGAAAATCAGGAAACAATGAAGGCAGCACTTCATAGAGAATGGCAACAGAGCAAAGAATGGAATTCTTGAAGGACACATTCGAACCGCTTCCAATGCTTTCATTAAAAAACTTGATGATATCACTCGTGCTAGAGGCAGTCACGTTGCGCAATGATATGTTTTCGATAATAATGTTTTCTCAATATTTTCTTAAAATATAAAACAAGAAAAATTCATAGTTGACAAAACTACATACATTTAATTGGTGATATTTCGAGTGATGGATGCTGTAACATTTGTATAGTCGGTCAAAAAAGCCTTCATAGGAAAATTCACTAAAAAATTTTTGTATACCTACTCAATTGCAATTATATTTCATGATTTATTAAATAGAAAACAAATGAATAATTTTCGACCCCATTGTTTAACGTGCTATCCGTTTTAAGGAGTTTTGCAATGGAATTGTTGAATACTACTAAAAATGAGAGAAAAAATTTATGAAATGTCAAGTGAATCTCGAAAGATTTTATTTAATTTATTTACTGAAAACCGGAAAATCGTTTAAAGGAACAGTTAAAAGTATTATGGAAGAGACATCAGCTGAAGTTCAATATAACGTAATTCTTATAATCCAGTCTAAATCAAACAATTTTTATAAAATTTGGAACCGATAGAGTCGCCTTAAGAAACTAACTTCACAAGAAGAAAGAAAATTTCAAGAAAAAAAGTTAAGAAATATTTCTGAAAAACATTTGTTCATAAATCGTAAGAAATATTTTGCACATTTCATTGCAGATTAGAAAATTAGTAGAGAACGTATTATCAGAAAGCCCAATATTTTAGGAGCAAATCCCAAGAAACGGTTATGGTTTGTCAGGGTGTACATTTCCAGGCCCACCAAGTTTTGAGAAACCATAACCTTTAGCGACGAAACTAAATTCAAACTTTTTGGATCTGATGGCAGCATTAGTTAGGCGAAAGAAGAATATATATTACATTAAACATTTAAAAAAATGTTCTGTTGTGAGGTAAAATAACGAAAGTATCCTGCTCGAAGAGAAGACTATTTGAGCTTTATTAATGATACGGTTAATTGGTCTTCCTCTCAATATTTTACCAAAAAATCTTAGGTAAAGTGTGCATTTTCCAACAGAACAATGATTCATAATTTACCACAAACTTGGTATAGAGGTTGATGATTTATAATGTGTAAAAGCAGCACCTTACCCCTTCGCAATAGCCCGTTATTAAACCCTATTACCAATTTGGGGGACAAATTAAAACGGCGTGCCAGAAAATATAATTTACAAAACACAATAATTTAGGTACGGGAAAACATGCCAAAAGGAATCGCAATAAACTAATTTTTTAGCATGTTAAAAGAGCTATAAGAAATTATCAATGCCAACGAAGGTTAAACTAAATTTTAGATTGATGCGTTCTTAGTTTTGTTTTAATTAAATATTAATTATTGATAATCGTATAAAGACATCTTTGCCATGATTTTTGGAATATTTTTCATAAAAATTCCGAGTCCTTTACTTTCCAGAAAACAAGATATTTGTCATCTGCGAATGAGTGAATTGAGTGAAACAATCTGACATTGATCTTATTATGGTTGAGACTGACAAAAGAGAAACGCCAAATCCATAAAACTTTCTTAATCGTGGACCGTGAGCAAATATCCCCACAAACTGCAAGGCATCATTTAATTTGTTTTATCGAACATCACTGTCTCGGCAACGGAACAGTTGGTAGACACCAAAGTTCAGTGCTTCTTGATTCGAGACTGACTACAGCCGATAAATAGCACCCTGGAGATATGTTCCGTTTGATGGCTCTTTAGCTGGAAGGGCTCTATTTCCACCTTCGATCTCTGGAATGCTTCCATTATCGACATTAATGGGTAAAATAAATGAAAATAAATAAACGAAGTAAAACTTGGTAATTTACCTGCAACAAGGAGGGTATCGTTACATTTCCACACTCTTCCATCATCCCATTCGTTGCGTGAAGCTGTTGAATGTAAGTGTTGTGTGCATTAAAATAGGCGCTCAAATTTTCTGTTGTTGGATTCGCTAAATAAGACAAATATACGTTTTTGTATTCTTGCCTCGTCTGAAATTTATGATAAAAGATTACGTTACTATATTGCACAGATTCTCATATATCTAACAACTTCTTATATTACAATAAAAGACGGAAATATAATGAAATTCGAGCTTAGATTCTTGTTGTCATGACGATGGTCCTATAGCTACAATTTAATTTTGTTCTTCATTCTATGAAAATCATAAAAATTAAGCTACTTGTCCGACTTATGTAATTGGAACTAAAAAATATATATTCAATTTAAGCCATTTACCTTTGCTAATTTTTCTTCTGTTTTCGCAATTATGCTGTCGTAACTCTCTCTGTGAGCAAACACCTTCCTAGTTTGTATTTTTCTATAAAATGACCTTTCTAACATTGGCCGTGATACTTGTCGGCCCAAAATAGAAGCAATCTCTCCTAAAGCCTAAAAAAATACATATGTGTGTGTGAAAAAAAAATTAAAACCATTAATTAATTTCTTTTGAAAAACATTGTTTTCGTCAATAGGCTCAATTGGATAATACAGCAAAGTTTAATGCCCTTAGCAATTAATATCTCGTTAAAATATATGACCCGAATTTGACTTTCTCCTTAAACATCGACCTGCGATAAAACCGTCTATTACCTGGGAATCGATTTCGACTTCCTGAAGAAGAGCCTCCCAGGTATGGAATAATGAGCTGGGGCATGGCGGTCTGGAAAAGAAAAATAATTTCCTGGATAAGAAATATCCGGGAAATATGGAACGGCTATATGACAGGAGCGTAACAATTATTTTTCATCTACAAATTAGGACGTTTTTAACGTCATTTTTTTATATTAATGATAAATGAATATTTAATTTTTATACAGAATTTGTAAAGACGAAAAAGTATCGCACTTATAATGATTACATTTTATTTATTTTCATGTTTTCTTAAAAAAAACTCTTATGAACATGTACTCCATGTCAAATAAAATAACTTTTAAAGTTTAATTAGGATGAAAAATAGTTTTTACATTTCACATTTCATTAATTTTATTACAATTCTCTCCAAAGTATACAATTCTAATTAGATTGAAAACGCCTCTGGAATGCAATTTACGGTATGGCCTTTAGGGATTTGTTGTTATATTACTTATATAAAGAAGTATCAAGAATTGTTGATTAAAACATAACATATTTGTTTATTTGTCAACTTCAATTTAGTTTTTTTTAATTTAAGCGTTGAATATACAGAGTGAGTTATAATTAATGTTACAAACTTCGGCAGTGAATTGTTTGATCAAAAATAGTGTTAGTTTGTTATTGAAATTATAGTCCAAAAATGCTTCATTACGAAAATAGAAAGTGTTAAAGATTTATTTAAAAAACTGAAATTTATTAATATCCCCAAATACAATTGAGATATTTATAAGAAATTTTAGACTTTTCAACAATTAACCATGGGGAATTTCATAAAAATATATTTTTTTAATTTTTTCAATAATAAACTAACATTATTCGATCAGGTAATCCACTGCTAAAGTTTATAACAATAATTATGACCCATTCTATATACAATTCAATATGTACCAAGGAATAGTTCATATAATTAATCTTAAAGCACTTTACAAATGATGAATTCTTCCTGTGAATTTCTTTTATCTTATTGTTAGTATATCTTAAATTGATTGTAAAGGCCTGTCGCACAATGGCAATTTTAGTAAAAAAAAGAAGAAAATCAGTTACAGACAGCTAAAACAGAAGAATACGATGTTTTGACCAATGACATTTGTCGAATGTTTGGTAAAAATAGGCGAGCCTCAATGTGTGGAATGCTGCGCCTTAACTTGGAACAGAATTCAGGATTTCTTTTTTGTCGAATCTGACCATTTTCAGCTAATACTTTCACACAAGTGCTTTGAACTATCTGTCTATCTAAAAAGAATTTTGAGAGCACAATACCGTGATAATTAAAGATATACTTTGGATTTTTAAACGGCTTTGGCATGGTTGTTCTGCTTTCTTTGAATTCTCTGTGGCATTCTTACGTTTATGTTGTCAATAAATGAATGTGTCGTCAAAGGCGGTTTGTGTGTTATTTGAAATAATTCAGCGCAAGAAATTTGTCCTGAAAAATTTATCCATTATAAACACGAATTGCGAAACATTCTTGAACTCGAATAACACTACAATAAACAAAGTGTTTTACTGATTGTGAGTGTGACCAAACATTACATGAAAACTGTGAATCCAGATGCCAAATAATATTATTGAAATTTCCATCGTGGGACGTCTAAAGCACAAATTCCGGAAACTTTTTTACATAATATATGTATGTATATATGAAATGTTGGTTAAATGTTTGCATTGTAAATTTTTACACTTTGAAAAAGGAGAAACTTGAGAGAGGAGGCTGGCTAATGAGTACGAAGGCATATTGATGTTGATGTTGCTTTTACGAAGAAAAAGTGAAGTGCGAACAAGTGTATTATCGTGTTTGAATTATGAATTCTCGTTCAGCAGTAAAGTATAAAAGCATGCCCATTACAAGGGAGACCACTTTAAAGGATATTAAAAATAATTTTTTTGAAAGCCATAAATTCTTGAAGTGAACCGTAATTAATCCAGAACCTTTTGTGAGTAACATATGTGTATGCATACATGCTTCTACTCTAAATTGGAGGCAAATGTTTTGACACAACAACAAGATTTTTTTAATTAAACAAACCAATATGTTGATCGATCTTTTTATCTTATATTTAATATTTCTTAATTGGTTTTCTAAAAAATTCTACAAGTGTATTTTTTTCCGACGATACCAATTACATTGACTTGAATTTCTCGTTTTCTTGCCAACTAGTTAAGATCTCTAACTAACGCTAACTGTTCTTCATTAACGCTTTTGAGCTTTAATTAACAATAAACTTACCGTTCCTTACGAAGTTCGTTGTTTTTTTTCTAAAGTTTGACACTAACATCTGCAACTCTTCAGCGTGTTGTTCGTACATTTGACCAAGCTGTTGCGTAAAATCCGAGACTGAAATTGAAAACAATTGTATTATTATCATGTTCTTCAAATCTAGGTACACATGTAAATTGAGGATAAAAGAAAACTAAATTTATTATTCAGCTATGCGACGATAAAACTGTCCGGGGTAATGAAAAAATAAAATAAATATGCGAATTTTTATTTGGCAACGAAAGCTGTTTTTCGTTGGTTAACGGGTTATTAATTAGGTTCGTGAATCTAATAAAATAACACTTTTAATTATTTTTTAGTTTGATTATCATGTATAATGTTGAAAATTAAACTCGACCATCACTTTCATTATTAAAATTAATAGGACATAGATACTATAACTTTAATGAGTTTGGGATCGCAACAATGAACACAATAGGAAGTGTGTGGAGGGTGAAACCTTGAATTTAGCTTAAGGTTTCCTAAAAAAAACTTCAAAGGAAATGAAAATGAGAGGCAATTAAAATTTTACATTCGCTTAAAAAACCCTTTTTGTTAACAGTTTTATTTCCATTTACCGATTTCTAGAATGTAAATTGTTTATAAAAAAAATCTAAATTGCTCTTTTTTCCACCTTTAACTCGGCTTTAATAATATTATTACGACCTGAAGGTTATTGGTTTGTGCATTATTAAGTCAAACAAATGACTGAGTATATTAGGTTTCCTTTCCATATGATTTCTAGTAATGTTGTTTAAACATGCCTATATTGAAGTCTTGATGGATTTCTATGATTACCGAGTTTTTAATAATTAATCAACTTTACCTGATTAGCACATTCATATAATTATTTGTAATTGAGATTAATCCACAACGTCGTTATTGGGACTAAGCCAGGTTTTGTTGTCGGAACTCGGCCCAGGTCTGACTAAATTTAGAGAGAATCATTGTCCTTTGAATTTTCTTATTCGCTATTAAAAAGAAGCGAAACATTCAATTACCAAGCGTATCGGCATCGAGGGTTTTATTATACGCATGATTGTGGAAAGATTTTAATACAGATACAAAGAATATTTCTTACTTTTAATAAAAACTTGAATTTTAGCAATACGCTTTAGACGAAAAATTAAAATTACGCGCAAACAATCATTCTTCTTTTAAGTAATACAACTAATACAACAATAATAAATAATAATTTGAAATAATCGTGGATTACAAATATCTTTCATTTGACTTTTGTAAATACGCGATTCATTGGATCTAAACTTCCGTATAAACAATAAATTGTGCTTTCTTGGCAACGTTTCAAAATTCAACTTGTTGAATTTCATGTCACATGGTGATATCGTCCGTTAAACGCGAATATTAATAATAATTTTTTTTTGAGCATTTTACAGAGCATTAACAACCAAATGTTTAGACCGACAAATTCTTTCTACCTATTGAAGAACCATTACGTTTGATCCTACTTTTCTTTTAGTATTCAATTTATCACTTCTCTCATTAACAAAAATAGTTTTTGGCTCATTATGCGAAGAAAATTTTAAACCGCCAAGGGTTTTATGTGAATTTTTTATCAAAAGAAAAGGACATTATGGCTATAAGAATGTTGTAATTCGATGGATCCATAACTTGTGATAATAACTTAAATTTTACTAGTCTTGTGGACATTGCCATCCTGAACCGATTCCTTGGCAATTAAATAAAGACTGCAATATGTACATAAACAATTCTTTTTAAATAACACCGACTGTACTAACATAGGGTTTTTTGTAGTTTAGATCAATTTTTGCTCTGAAACTAGTTTTTCTGAGTCATTTTGGTATTTTTCTCTACAAAGTTTGATGAGATGCATTAAATATCATAGAGGCCATTCTGTAAAATATTACTTATTTATATAGTATAGTATACAGAATCCGCCGCTGAAAACTTTCCAGGTCCGTATTTTCTTTAATTTTTTAGATACAACTTTAAGTGGCATGTCAAAATGACGGATTTGTTACATTTTTAAAAAAGTATAATTGATACCTAAAAAAATATTTTTAAATAATGATATTTCACAAACAATATGAATTTATTCAAAAATTTTTTACTATACTGAATAATAAATATTACTTTGCAGATGGATATTGCTTTTATCTTTTCCAATTTGTTTCGTTACCATATACCATACATATGTCTTATTTTGACGCTTTTTAGAGAAAAACAAGAAAAACTTATGATTGTCACAGCCTCACAATATTGACAACCTGGTGGATCGGGTTCGCCGAGGATGCCGTTTCATACCTAGAAATATTTTACTGAAAATTTTTTAATATAAATTGGCCAATCTATTTACTTATTGTACCTACTGCAATGCTCAAAACCTCAACAATGACAATTTAAAATGAGCATTATTATAAATACTGTTTATTTTGTATATTTTGTTTTGTATTGTTAATTAAGTGCACAAAAGAATTTGTTACTATGTTTATTTGCTTTTATTGTTATTTTTACCTTTATGGTGTGCCCAAGGAAATTAATGAAATATTACATTAAAGCATTGCATACACTACGCGTGCACGGATCAGCACGGACCAGTAACCAACAACATAGTTTATAATAATAAAATAATAATTTAATAGCAAATTTGTCATGTACGGACTGTCATCTTTTGAATTTTTTGGCTGCTCTTAAACTATAATTAATTATTTTACTTACTTGTTTTATTCATATTAATAAATATTTCTTCCTAAATTATTTCCTTTTTGTTTTGATCTTTGGATTATGAATGGCTTGTGTCCCAAAGTTCAAGGTGAAGCTGAACCTCAAGAATTAATTTCTCTTCGTTCATTTTTGAATTTTCAAAAAACAAAGACCAATATTGCTGAAACTCGCATTTCGTATTATTAATAATTGTCATCATGTTATTAAATATAAGGGGCGCACATTAGATCTACACCTACACGTACCATCACCAGCACACTACGTTTTTGCTGGTCGGAATTGTACCCTGGCCGTCACGATCAACATTGATAGTCATAATACATGTAGGTACACGTGTAATGTGCGCTTTTACATTTCATAATATGGTGACAATTATTTTTTAATTTTGTTGGTGTGTGCAAGCGTAGCATACGCAATGTTTAAGTTGTTATAAAATAAATTGAATTTGATAAAAACTTAAACGAAACATATTAAAAATTACAAAGAAAGTCAATCGAATCTGACAACAATAAGTTTATCCTTGTTTTTCTCTAAAAAGCGTTAAAATAAAGCACATGTGGTAATGACACAACCCGAAGAAGAAAAGCTGGCAACAAACTATAAAGCAATATTTACGATATGGGATATAGAAAGATTTTTCTTTAAATTGGATTGGATTGGATTTACATATGAGGAATCTTAATAAGTATGTAATCAGGTTAAAATTAATTTAAACAAAACCCAAGAAATTAATAATAACAAACATTTACTCAAACTGCACTTGACTGGTTCTATCTACTCTTACTTATCATATGATATCATGTTAGTAGGGAATAACAACCTACAGAAACTTATGATCGATTCGGTTTACGAATGACTCGTTTTGCATTCGCTTCGCGAAAAAGCGATTAGGCATATAACACGAAACACGAATTAGTTGTTTAATTTTGTTTAGTATACATTATTATTGGCTTATTGCTCACCCATTTGAATACTATTAATAGCCCAGTAAAATTAAACAGACTTTCTGAGACTTGATTTAGAAAAGAATAAATTACCCAAAATATTGGTGTTGCACATTAACCGAGACAAAATGTATTAGGTAAACCAAATCAATCGTAAACCGAATCGGCCGTAAACCGAATTGGTCGTTAACCGCAACACTGTACATTTGCCACGATTTAATTTAATTCGTAAAATTTAACTAATTATTTTGTTTATTAAAATCGTAATTAACCAAACTTTATTGTTTACTTTTGGATGAGGAGTTTTTACAGATTGCTATTCTCTACTCACATGATAAGTAAGAATAAACAGAACAGGTCAAGTACAGTTTGAATAAAAATTTATTATTAATTTCTTTGATAATGTTTAAATTAATTTTCATTTTTATCTCAGTTAATAGTTAGACATGGTCCTATTTCATGGCCTCTATATTCTCCAGATCTAACTCCGTTTGATTTACGAATTAGCGAAGCCATTAAAAGGCTTTTATGGCATATTGCATACAGTCGGAAAAGGGATGAACTGGAAAACATTTTAAAAGGATTCGAAGATCACGATCGCTTTTAGTTTTTTTTATTGCAAAGTAAAGTTGAATTTCAAGATTATTTTTACCTCTTCCAAAAACTGCAAGTTAATAAAAAAAAAAGTAGATGTTACTTGCAAGTAATTTCGATTTTGATACAGTATACATTAAAATTACAATCGAATTTCTTTGTTTAAATTTAAATACTCAACTTTGAGATTTTTTAGAACATACAATAAAAAGTGGAAACAAAAAAATCTGTAGAGCAAAGAATAAGTTATTAGCAACTAACACCTCCTTTCGGCCATGTCAATTTGGCAAACGATGAAAAGCACCCTATATAACGTAACATTTAAAACAAACACAGTTTTATCTAACTCTCGTAAATTTGCTGTAATATTGAACGTGGAACTCCCTGTCAATAATATGATACGCTGAATTGAATAAATTAGAAACTGTTAAGATTCCCATAAACTTCGCTGTTTTTTGCCAGTTTAGATTGCCACTTAATCCTGGTTGACGGTTTAAATTGACAAATGCACACACACTATCATCATCTATCAGTTTAAAAAACGGCGAAGTGACGACATAATGCGGGCATATTTGTGTGCAATGGTGGTGATAACTATTGCAAAAATGGAAGTAAAAAAAAACAAAAAACGAAGAATATGGACAAAATAATTGAGGGATTTAGAATAAAAAGGGTATAAGTGCAATTATTAATTTTGAGATATTTGCATCTAAAGTTAAACGAGTAACAAAAAGTTGCCAAGAAAGTTGGAATTTTTTTCATCTTCATTTTACCGAAAGTCTGAAAATCACTTGGATCTCTTTTATACTAAACACTTAAGTTAGTCAAATAGGCCCTTAATTAACATTAAGTAAATAATGCATTATACCCCTTTTATTTTAGACTCCTCAATTGTTACTGAAAAGGTTTCAATTCTCTAATATTAATTTACTAGAAGAACTAGAGTATAGTATAGTGATTAAAAAAAAATATCACTAGTCAGGTACGTACTCACAAATCCAAGAGGTGTAAAAGTTCTTATAAATATGGGTCCTATTCTCAATTATTACTTATTATCTTACTGTTATTGAGTTGCATTAATATTGTTAAGCAACAGTCACAG
>JABRWK010000306.1:31390-48090 GCA_013372445.1 Hypothenemus hampei | reverse complement strand
GGGTACGCCCACTAACTTCATTTTTTCAAATGGAAACACATATTTTTTATTTCAAATTATTATTTACTATCAAATAACAAATTACTTTTATTTCAAACTTTTTTTTGTTTTTTTTATTTTAATTTTTTTTTAGTTTTCGAGATTTTAATCATTATAACTTCTCAATAAAAGGAAAATGAATAACCATATTGTTTATTAATGTCACAGGTTACATTAGATGTTCAAACTGTGCGCCACCGGTCTCGATACATTTTTCCATACGGCAGATTAACCCTCTGTTACATGCGGCAATTATCATTTCTCGGGTTACTGTTTGGCAACCTTGACGAATTCGATTTTTTAACTCATCCAGGTTGGCCGAAGGGACTTGATAAACAATATAAAAATATGTGTTTCCATTTGAAAAAATGAAGTTAGTGGTCGTATCCGGTTTTTGGGCTACCCTGTATAAAAATAGGTTGGGCCATTTTGTAGACTTTATAAGGCCAAACAACTTTTATTTGAAACTTTTTTCCATAAATATACCGGTTGACAAGATATAGCCTGTATACTAAAATCTGGGACATCCTATACATATATTATATGTATATTATATGGAACATATTATGATCAATCAGTTTTATGATAGATACAGTAATTAAAAATTATTTTTTACCTTAAAACCGGCTACTTGAAAATACTGAGAGACTTTTTTTGTTAACAATTGATGGAATATTAAAAAAAAAGTATTCATATTGAGAAAGGTCAGTGGCGTGCATTTTTTTTTTGAAAAATATCTAGGGAACTACCCGTATGAACGCTACTGATGAAACTAAAATTATTGGTTATGCATAAAAAAAATTCCCATAGGTTACTGTTGAAAAGCCTAAAATTTCAAAAAAATATCTTAACTATTTTTGAAGATATTAATAAATTTCAATTTTTTAAATAAATATTTAACACCCTGTATCTTTATATTGATGCATTTCCGCGCTATAGTTTCAATAACAAACTGACATTATTTTCGATCAGATAATATGCTGTTGAAATATTGAACACTAATTATGACTCACCCTGTATTGTCAAATTCATCAAAAAAGCAGAATATGAATTAAAAAAAAGCAAGGATTAATTGTTTAAAAAATGCAGTATTTGTACGGAACGCGTTTGCTAAACAAGCCGTATAATATTGGTCATTACCTCGAAAAACTACATGAATTTTTAAGCATTTTTTGTCTAAAATTTGTTTTTCTATTTCAAAATATTAAAAAGTTAGATGGGACTTTTGGCGTGGAAATTCTAAAAATGTATTGTCTGTCTATATCCCTAATTAGTATTTATGTTAATAAATGTTTTTCATTGTTCCAAATCAGTTTGCTTAATTTAGCCTGCGAAGATCCTAACAAAAGTCTACATACGTGATCCTAACATACGTGACATATTCGGATCTATTTCGATACTTACAAAGTATCAACATAACTGGCTTATTTTCATTGCATTTTATGACCTTTCTGAGTAAGTATCTCGTTACGTAGCTTAAATTTTGAAACAAATGCAGTATTAATGCCAAACCCTCTGGTATTAATAATACGAAGAGAGATACCTACGGCAGAATCGTCTCGCAAAGCATCTTTCACTTGAAGCAAGAATTAAAATATCTCCTTGAATAGGCCGCCTTCATTTTTGGGCGAGAGAGTTCAGAAACAGGTCCGTAATAACAACCTTATTGCTCATTACAAGTTATTTAAATAATTTGTTTAGAGCTTGTTGGTAATTAAGTCATTTGTAATTGACAATTTCAATTTTATTATAGATAAATTGATAGATACACCTGAATTTAACAATACTGCGAGTAGTGAAAGCAGACCACAGAATAAATTATAATTTTTTTTTTGTTAACAAAAAAAATATCTCTTAAATTATAGTAGGTATGCATTTTTTTCAAAACTCATTATTAGTCATTTATCAAGTGATTACAGCATGTATGTATTTAAATAATGCGTAAGAATGATTTATTTTCGATTAAAATTTTTTAATAATAACCATTAAATTATAATTGTCCGTTAGATTTTATGGGTAAAATTGTTTTATGTATGTACATATCAATAATGGGTGGTATATGTAAGAATATAAACAATCTTTTCAGTTATTTGTCCTTGCGTGCCCTTCTTGTCTAACCCATATTATTAAAATAGTTCGAGTTGGTTCCATAAATAGTACCAATCAAGATCTTTGTTTTCCTATGGCAAGGTGATCTAGATTACACCTTCAAATAGTATCCGGAATTTTTCAGTTAAAGATAAATGTTTTATTTTCGATTAAAAAAATGTCTTTGTGTGAGTTGATTACACACAGATTTGTTTAAAGATAATTTTATAAAGATTTTTGAAAAACTTAACGCACAGAGAACATAAAGTTTACCTCATTTAGCTCCATGTGACTATCTGTTTTCTAGAGTAAAATTATTTCAATGAAAGCACAAGGAGAACAATTGAAAGGATTAGAAGCAAAATGGTACAAGTGCATAAATATAAAAGTGAAGATATTCGACATTAAAGCTTTTTTCTTTATGACATTTTCAAATATATGTAATTTTTTCTACATGGCACTCTACATGTATCAGATTAATTTTTTATTCATGCCATATAGAAATTTGAACTTTTAACTACCTAAATCTGCACATAACTCAATTTCATGAAATACTTGTACCCTTTTGCTTTTAACCCCTTCAATTAAACTTACAAATGGAAGAGTTTCTCCATCACAACTGTAGATATTAAAAATGCTCTGATCATTAAGTTCAATATAAGTATTCTGCGTCAAATATTGTATTTTGAACTTGATAATAACAATTGTATCCTAAAGCAGGGTGTGATTGTGCCTGGGTGGATGAGTTTATGCCAAACTACTTTTTGAGATTCCAAGTGTTTCTGATCGGCAACCGCATGAATTAAAAAGAACATGTCCTTCTTCATTGAGTGCAGTGGTAGTATATAAAAATACATTTTCTTTGAAATGCGATTGCTAATAAGAACATCAAAAACGAATTTAGCACAATCTCACCCACCCAGGCATAATCGCACTCCGACTTACAATAATATTTTTAGTAATAATTTCATAATGTTTCAATTTTTGGCAAACCTTGGTAAATATAAAAAACATAGTGGTTGTCATTGTGTGTGTGTGGGATTCGCAGTAAAGGCGAAGCCTTTAATTGGGTATTAGTCGGGGAAATGTTTTCTAGACAAAATGGACATCGGTAATAACTCTGAATGTAGATTTTGCATTGGTGATAGATCTGACGCTCTATTATAAACTGCAACCCTTGGAACATGCTTATTCAGACCCAGAAGATGAGTAGAACTTGACATCAGAGTGTTAGCACAATGGACTATTGACTTAAATGTAGTCCAAGAAAGCTCCCCGTTTAAAATAGAATGTAATAGAAGGAAAAAGAAGCTTGGATGCAATGATCAGAACGCAAACAAATTTTTAAAACGGTTTAAAAACTAAAAAAAAATAATAATTTTGAAATTAGAACATTAAACAAATACATTTTTCAAAAATTCAATTAATATGAACATGTTTTAATCACGTTGTAAAATCTGCTTTTTATTTCATATGTAGACTAAAATACTTGAAAAATGTAGAGAAAAAACCTTGAGTAGGATTAGATAGCTGTAAAACTGGTAGCGCACCCCGAAACTTTCAGGCAATCGTGCACTTGCATCTATTCAAATCTATTGAGATTATTGGTTGGTCTTATTATTATTTATTAAAGGCAATATTAGTTAGATTAAATAAAAAAAACTCACGATTAGAATGAAAGCAGTAGTTACAGCCGCCCGATTCATCCTCACGAGTTCACAATGTGCGACTGTTAAGACTGATAATTACAATAATATTTTTGTTAAGAGCCGAAAAAGAAAAACGAGCAAACAGGATCAATTACTTTCACTTTCAGAAAATTGACATCGCGCAACGATTTCGCAAAATGTGATCAGTCATTACGGACAACCTGGTTATATGGTCGCCACACCCCTTGATAATTAAATTCTTTTACTCAAACCGAGGTCGTCCGTTGGGGGGACAAAATCAGTGCCGTTCGTAATAGTTCTTCAAAATCGAATTTTTATTACCTTTGCAAAAAAAGTGTTTTATCTTATTTTTTACTTTCTTCTAGAAACTCTCTTTTTGTTGATTGTTATGTTTAATAAAAGATTTTAGCATCACTCTTCTCAGCGTTGCTCGCACCGACAATGAGGTCACTTCAGACTCTATCTCAGTGCGTCTGAAGATGCTCACCGAAGTTGTGAACGAACATTAAATGTAAAAACCATTGAATCATGAAAATTAAGTACAGACGAAAATTCTCTTAATATTCTATTGATATTTGAATATGTGTATTTCTATCACATGATAAAGTACCAAACTACGACCCTAAAATGTTTAAAACGATCGCTTTTTTCTCGCTCAAGGTTCTCTAAGTATTCAAAGCTGATTGTGAGTTTTAGACATTATCGTTCATTAAAAAACTGCTACCTTTACCAATCTGATATAAAGAGTGTAGAACTTCCTTTAGGTGTCCATTAAGACGTTGTACGTTTCAACGCTCAAAACATACTACTTCGGTTTACGATTTGGCCTTTTAAAAATAAATAGTACAGAGAATTCTCAGCTAGAGATGATATTCTGGACAAGATGGTGAAGGCCAAACAGACAATTCCCAGTATATTTTAAAAAGTTTTTTCCAACATCTCTGCGACTACCATTAACAGCTAAATATTTTGTTTGTCCGAGACTAAAATGGTTAGTGAGCTACGATAAAATAAACTGATAATTTAGTTGTACTTGTTGAGCGATGTCAACATTAAAATGTCAATTGTTGATCATTTTGGTGAGAAACTGTCGCAATGTACCTATTTTATTATTCTATTTCGCGAGCGTACAACCAGAATCTTGTAAGTCTATAAAAGTTAATTGTGAGAAAAACGCATGGACCTGATCATATTAATATTAATTTATACCTCCTGTTTTTGTAAAAAAAAAGTGAACTTACAAGATTCTGGTTGTACGTTCACAATTTATCCTTCATTATTAGTTCTAATTTCGTTGGAGAAAATGACAGAATTTCAAAATTCATTAGGAAATTGGCTGAAAGCTGAGTTTTGCGTTGTCATTAAGTTCCTTACGAAGGAAAAATGGCCTGATCAAAATTCCAAAATGGTTTGAGAAGGTTGAATAATTATCTATTTTAATTAATTATTTTTATAAAATTATACTCTTAATAAGTGCCTCAATGCGTACAAATATGAAAAAGTGAACTTGTCTCTCGTCATCCTTTTCATTCCCTGAACTTTTTGACCCTTCCCCTCTTGCCTAATTCACTATTTACATGCAAAAACAAACAAAATATACACAAACAAGTTTGAAAATTTTGAAATTTATTGTATAAAGGATGGTAGATATAATAATTTGTTGTTTACAGCAATGATCTGTTTTACAAAAAATTTTCATTTAAAACTTAATTTATAACCATCACCGCATATTTTATAATTATTTGAACAAATATTGGCAAGAACATTTTATTGTTGTTTCTAATTTATTATTTGTATTTTGCACTTTTTCCAAAACAAAATAAATTTATAACATTTAAAACAACACAACACAAAAGTGTATTTTTCAAAGAAAACATCCGATTCAGAAATGATATAGTATATACATATGCCTGTACTATAAATTTCATTCATTAATAGCATCTCCTTGACATTTACAAGTCAGATTCTACAAACGCCTCAAAAGTGTCCTTTAAGTCCAGAGACGCATTATTCGGTAACATTCTAAAAAATCAATAGCATTAGGAAACAAGAAGGTGTTTTGTTCACGCTGTATATTTATTATACAGGGTGTACCAAGACATTTGGAGATGATAATTCAATTAATTATAGAAAAAAAGTTTAATAAGAATATTTACTTTGTTTTTCCACCTTTATAACATTAATATACAATATGTTTACTTAAATTGTCTACATATGGAATTTCTTTTATTTTAGTTTTACGAAAACAAATTATTTTTCATAAAAAAGCAAATTCTGCAAGTTTTAAAACTGAACACGAAGCAAACAAATTTCAAATTGGATTAATGGTACCGTAGTTTAGAGCGAAATTCAAATCCAGGGGCGAAATTGATCCATAAGTAATTTGGTCAAACTCGCCCCGCGGTTATAATTAATTTGACTCCTTCCTATTTCCTATTAAAAAGTAAAATGGGAAACTAGCTATAAACTTAAACAAATTAAACACAAAAGAAGGATAAACTATAAAAGTTATCCTTGAAATATTGAAGCTAAATTTGAAATTGTTAAATGAAGCCTTAGGTATCAATTTCGCTTCTGGATGTGAAACTCGCCCTAAACTACGGTATACGAAATATGACAAAAAAAATGAATTTCGTACACGAATAAAGCACCTTTATTTAAAAAAAATCGTAAATTATAATTATCCAAAGTTGTTCATCATTTACTATAACGTTCAAATATGCAATTATATCTATTTATACTAAAAAAAATACTTTAGTCAATTTTTCCAGACTTTCGAGACTATTTAAGTACTTAATACTATAAATACGGCCGAGAAAAATATGAAAATTATGTTTAACTGTCTATGATTGACGCAAGGGGTCGCTTTACTAGTATTAAGGATATTTGTTTTTCTTTTAATTTTATATAATATACTACTACCGAATATAAAGGGTCGGTCTTAAAGTATGGGACATAGAGTAGTGGCGGATTTTTGTCGTAAATATAATGAGATTACCTAAATTTATGTTACACCAAAAGTCAATCATAGCCGAAATACAAGAGAAATGCAGTTATACTCTGGTATGAGACCCTCGATATGTAATTTATTCCTTCAACTTTGACCCCTTCGATTTGTTCCCAATCGTCCCCAAATTAGTCAGCAACTAGTCAGCGTCATGCTTTTGCAAACCGTTCTTGACCAATCAGCATGGCACTGACTAGTTTGGAGACGNATGGTTTGAAGTTGTTTCTCTGGGAACAGTATAGAACCCATTCATAGAATTAGAAGCATTAAGAATCGACTTGTTTATTGCATTAGAAGAGGTTATGCTACCTTATGCAAAAGTGGAAAATATCTTTGATGTTTGTTTCTGAGCATAACCATGATCCCAAACACATAGCGAAGCTTCTCAAAAAGCAATTAAATGACAATAAAATTCATGTTGTGAAGTGGCTACCATAGTCGCAAGATATAAACTCAATTGAAAACCTTTGGGAAATTGTAAATTAATTAATTAAAAGGAAAACCATCACAATACAAGATCTATTATTTGATGAAATTCTAAATGCATGGAATTCCATTATTGATGACACAGTAACAAATTTAATTACTTCTATACCTCAAAGAATGCAAGCAGTTATTGACAATAATGGTTACTGGACCAAGTATTAAATTGTTTAGAAATTAGGACATTCTACTTCTTTTTTTCCTAATGAGTCAATTTAATTTTGTTGCTTTACGAAAAGAATAAAATGTAAATATTCTATGATTTAATTTAAATTAAAAATAAAACTAGAAATAAAAAAGGAACTATATTTAACATCCGACCATGCAAATTAATGGCAAATTATTATAAATAAATAAAATAATGTTTCTTAATATTGTCTCTATCAGGATTTTATCTCTTTGATATGTCTTACAAGTCAAAGATCACTTTAATGTGGTTTTCTGGAAAATGAATAAAAATGACACATCAACTTTTGGCAAAAAAAGATATAGAATTTAATTTTGTCCGATACTGTAAGTATGACTTTTTACTGTAGCTATAAAAATAAGAGGGAGAAGACCCTGTCAATAAAAAATGTGTATAATTTTGGAACTACTGGACCGATTTCATTTAAATGGGTCTTTATTTAAAGAAAACAGTTCATTTTAATAAACTAGTGTAAACAGTTTCAATTTCTTTAATACGATGACTGTCAGGGATCGCAATATGATTAAGACCTGTTTGCACCGATGTTGGTTAAAATTTGACCGATACTTAGCTGACAGATTGAATGTATAAATCTGTCAGTTAAGTACCGGTTATATTTTAACCAACATCGGTGCAAACGGGCATAAGTATAAAATAATTGTATTTTTCTCAGAAATTTTAAACGCAATAGTTATATCCACTACATCACGATTAGAAACAGGAATAAACATGAAGTGTAATAAAAAAAACTCTCGTCAATATCATTATTTGAACCGGAAATATGGAGAAAAGTCTATTATCACAGTGACTAATTTAAATGTTTTACGCATTTAACTTTCTAATTTATAATTTTATCATAATTACTGTTCGTATCGTTGCTAAGTTTTCGTTATATTCTCAACGTAAATGCGAATATACTAATTAATTTATTGTTAATGCCATACATATTTATAACATTTTAAGGTTTTTTGTAAATTTATCCGGTTTGAAAAAGTCATCAAATTCTAATTTTGAATATGTTATAACAAAGGTAAATAATAATATTTTGATTTTATATAAATTTAAAATGCGACATTTTTTAAATGTTTTAAAAAAACGAAAAAATCGTTTTGAAAAAACGTGTAAATTAGCCACTGTGATAATTCATTTTTCTCCATATTGCCGGTTCTAATACAGATATCGACGAAAGGTTTTTTTTTATTACACTTCATGTTTATTCCTGTTTCTAATCGTGGTTTAATGAATATAGTCGTGCATTTAAAATTTCTGAGAATAAGGCAATTATTTTATACTTACAATTACTCAAATTACGACCCCTAAGTGCATTAACAAAATTGAAATGGTTTTACATCAGTTTATTAAAATAAAGTGTCCTCTCTGTAGATAAAGAATGAATAAAATTGGCTCATTGTCAGTAGTTTCAAAATTATACATGTTTTCTTATCAAAAAGTTTGACAGTCTTTCCACTCTTTATTTTTATAGTTGTAGCGAAAAGTCACAGTATATCAGAATTGTTCGCAATTGTTTCCACTTTATAATGCATAGGTATATTTTTGGTAGGAAATTAAGAGGAAAACAGATATTTTTATCTTACCCCTAGTAAAGCATCCCTTTGCGATCAATGCAGAAACTTAAAAATAATTGTCAGAATTTTTTTTGGTCACATTTATGATAAAATTTTTTACTTCAAAGTTCTAGATTTACTGGTTCTTGGGATATCGCTTGTTAACGCTACTATTAAACTACTCGGTACAAACGACGTTATAAAACTTATACGATACACGGCTTTACTATTTTAAATAAACCACCCTACGTATTAATACTTTTTAGATTCTACGGAAAATTATGCATATTTTTGTGAAATACTATTTAGATATGTAATATGTATTATTATTATATATTATTTAGACATACATACATGTATTATGTCTAATAGCGATTTCCACTAGCTGCACTTTTCAGCACTCAGTATATCTCCATCCACCTCTGATACCTTCAGTAATAAAGGAAGGAAATACGCTCAGTGCCAAACAGTGCAACCAGTGGAAATCGTTATAAATTTAACTGATGCTATTTTTTACTTTTGATTCGAACAATATTTGGCGTGTGCGCGGGTAAGAGTTATACGTATGTCTATAATTCTGAAGTTCAGAATAATAAAAAATAAATAATTATCAACTGCATTTTTTGATAGTTACACCGTTTTACGCAGGTAAAAAAATGTTTATAAGAAATTAGAGAAGCCCTATTTTCTCCATAGTACAAAGTTTCAGCCGCTGAAATTACCAGTGTTTCTATAAAAACAAGTATTGTCCGATTAAATTTCTGTAAAAAGGGTAATTTTCCTGCTTATGGTTGTTTTTGTCGGAAATCTAGTTAGCGCATGCACAATTTTCATACCCGAGCCGTCATTATCACGCACGTCAGACTATTCTTGTTTGGTTAGGAAAAAACAAATTCCTGCAATAAAGTGAAAATTGGACTATAGTCGTTTTTGGAAAAAAACACTTCATTTAACATGTTTTAAATAAAAAATGGAAAATCTTTTAAACTAAGGCTTAATTTAGACCCTATAAAATATAAGTATAACGTCGCGTACAATCTAAAACAGTAATAACATTCAACGTGTTCTATTTTAAATAATAAACTTTTATGTCGTTCAAGATTTCTAGTGTATTCTGCGTAATGGAAAATATTTTTAGAATATAGCGTTGGAAAAATAAAGTAAGTATTGCATTACGCTTGTCTTCTATGATCAATTGAGCTATCGTCTTAACGCCTCAGAAGGGACATCCTGTATATATATGAATATCAAAAGGTGAAAGAATGAAAAAAATAAACGAAAAATAAAGTAGATCATTGATGATTCCATTTAAAGTTTTTCAAATAATAAATGACGTGATATATGTATGTATTTTATATAGGGAAAACATGTTCCATTTTCGATGGGTCACCCCGTATATATTTTTACATAGATTTGTACACTACTATTGAGTTGTTCTGTATATACGAAATGTAAAACGTAACAAGGTTAAATAATATATTTAAGTGATTATTTACCTGCCAAATAGAGTCAAAGAAGCTAAGTATCCAGGTAAAGTAATCTCCTTCTGCCTTGTGGTTTGAGCCTTTAAAATCTGTTCGGCCACATCTTTCGGTGATAAAAGTGCCATCAATCTTTCAAATTTAATTTTCGGCCTTTTACATAATCCTGTATCGACCATGTATGGGCAGATGCTCGTCAATTCAATTTTATTGTTGGGATTTCCTAGGCGAAGCTCCTCATGCAACGCCTCCATGTAACCACGTACCGCATATTTCGATGCACAGTAGGGTACCAAATTGGGAAAACCGATCATTCCCGCCATAGATGACATACTGACTATGTGACCATGGTTGTTTCGTTTCATTGATGGTAGGAAGGCTTCTATAAGCTGTAGTGAAATCGTTTAAAAGTAACCGTAAGACAGACGTTAAATGGGGAATAAGGAATATGTAGTAAAATTTTGAGAAATATTACTTACCCAAAAATGAGCTAATAAATTAACTTTAATTATCGTTTCAATCTCATTGGGAGTGTGCTGATCCAGAGGATGACATGGCATAATTCCTGCATTGTTTATTAAAATTGTTACATCACCCACACGGGCTCTCACTTCTTTAGCCGTAGCCAAAACGGATTCACGATCCGTAATATCACATCTTTAAAGAAAAAACTTCAATTAAACTGAAAATATGACAAATATGATTAATTTGTTGTTTACTGGAACGAATAGGCCTTTGGCCTTCCTCCCGATTCATTAATTTCTTTAATTGTTTCCTCGTTCGTTTGCTTGTTTATGTCCCATCCAACTACGGTTGCACCTTTACTGGAATATATTTTCGCTAATTCTCTACCGATCCCATGACCAGTACCCGTTATCTACAATAAATATTTTTTTTTTGTAAATACAACATAAAACCCGATGATCAATTTCTTTCAAAGTAAATAAGTTACAATTTACAATTACACTTACAATTATGACGTTTACTACACGTACTTAAGAAAGAATTAGAAATAATTTTTTTTATAGACCTTGAATAAAATGAAGTAAACATCCATTAGAGAATCACAACAATTACGTAATGTTATAATTATTGCGTAAACAAGTCGTTCAAAGCGAAACTTGAACATTATTTACGTATACAGAGTGTTTCAAATAAGCACGAAACATTTTTGGGAAATAATTGCTGGGATTCTTCCATGGAAAAAAGTTCATATAAACATGGGTCAGAAAATTCTTTATTTCTAAGATACAGGTTTGATTTTAATTTGTCTTTAAATATTTCAAAAACGTTTTAAGATACCTACGGACATTTGAAAACATTTTAAATATGCTATAGCCGGATAAATGTATATTTTCTAGAATAGACAGGACATGTCCAGTTTCGTATGATGTCGGTCGTTTAATGACATTTTTCGTGAAAAAAAAGGAAGGCCACTGATTTTTTCAATACGATTTTTTTTAATTATTTCATCAATTGTTAATTAAAAAGGTCTCTTATTACTTTATCACCAAAGTGGCCGTTTTCAGGATAAAAGTATTTTATCCTAGGTAAAGGAATAAAAAATTATTTTTTATCTTGAAGACGGCTACTTGACCGATAAAATATTAAGAGGTTTCTTTACTAATAATTGATGAAGTATTAAGAAAAAAATATTTAGAAAAAATTTATTATAAAAAAATTCAGTGGAGTTATATTTTTTCCATTAAAAATATAATATTGAATGGCCGCATGGACGTCACTGGTGCGAGTTGAAATGTTCTGTCTACTCTAAAAAAAAGTGCATTTATCCGGTTATAACGTGTTCCAAATATTGTGTCAATAACTTAAAATTTTATTAAATGTTGTTCGACCTATATTTATATGAAGTTTTATTCACGCAAACATCTTAGCAATAGACTCCGAAAATCGTTAACATTTATTTAAAAACACCCTGTACAATATATAAAAGTACACTATATTAGTAACATTTGTTCCTTTGACATTCCAATTAGTTAATGATAGCATTAGTTATAGCTAAATAATCGAAACTATGTATATTCCAAGTTTATATTGAAATAACAACTTTTTATATTTAACTATCATACGGAACGTCGAGTTCATTGCCAACAATGTTTATTAAGGCATTACATATTTTCATATTTTTGTTCCAACATTTCTTTCAGCGCAGTCAAATAGAAGGACATTATTATTTTTAACGGAAGAGATCATTAAAATTTATCGCATGCTGCGTTTCGTATAGTTCTTATCTTCAAATTTCTATTGCTTTCAATTCTATCAATTTTAAGTTACATTCATATTTATACATGGTGATTGACGTAACCGGTTTCTTAGGAATTCTTTAATTTTTTTAATCTTTCATATTCAGGAGTTTGAAGAATTGAGGTATGATCTATTCATTTAAAATAATTTCAACCTCATTCTCCAGTTATATAAAAAATAAGGTCAGCGTCCTTGTTTTAAATAGGACATCATATACATATAATTTTTCATTTTTGGATTTCGGGCATTAAACATTTTTTCAAAAATAAAAATTTTAGGTTTAGATCTAGGTACAAGGAAATCTAATAAGTATTTAGGACTGATCTGTTCATCTACAAATAAATGTAACTGACAGTTAAATGTCATGGTTATGCTGAAATCAGCCAATCAATTTTATGGATAATCATGACAACTAACTAAATTTATTTATAGGTGAAAAAATCGAACCGTAATCAGTTGAAAGCCTAAAAGCTAAAAATGCCAAAATATACAGGATGTTGCATTTAAAATAAGCAAGTTAACCTTGACTTTCGGTATAACCGTAAAACGTTGAAAATATTTTATATGAATCTGTTTTATGCAAACCTCAGAATATGTAAAACAAAAA
Organism: Hypothenemus hampei; assembly: GCA_013372445.1. Taxonomy (NCBI): domain Eukaryota; kingdom Metazoa; phylum Arthropoda; class Insecta; order Coleoptera; family Curculionidae; genus Hypothenemus; species Hypothenemus hampei. The sequence continues at coordinate 34,701 of JABRWK010000306.1, read as the reverse complement.
TAATGCACGTACAAAAGCTGAAAATGAACAAATAACTTGAATCGCTTTGTATACAGGATGTCTAGACAGCACAGGATCTCTTAATTTTGCTGTACTTACAGGATTGCCAAGTTATTATCATAGATAGAGAGACGCAGTTTTCCAAACATTGTGCTATTTTTGCCAAACTGAACCTGTACGCAGATTTTAATCTATAGGTTTGAAATAAAGGATAATTATGATTTTGAAGTGTGCCAGGACATTTTTTACTTGCTGAACCCTGTATGGTTCGTATTGTTTTTATACTATATGTTCAAATAAATCGTACCAAAACTATTTCTCCCTCAACGCTGACTGGAGGCAATGGACAAATTTTTAAATACAAACACTCCGCCCAATAATAAATTAATTTAATAAAAACCATAATAGTTCACTGAGAATTTGTAACGTCTCTAGGATGGCCATATTTTGAACATTTCTTTTTGCCTAAAAATAGAATAAAATAATTAAATTGCAATACACAAAACTATCAATATAGCATAATTTGTGTTATTATCACTATTATAAGACAAACAGCCAATTTCATAACGATTCTTAAAGGAGACTTTTACTAAAAATCACTTTAAAAAATTAGAATGTGACAAATAGATATGACAAATAATATTTAATTGTCATATTCTAACTTCTTAAAGTGAGCTTTAGTAAAAGTCTCCTTTAAAAATCGTTATGAAATTGGCTGAAAGTCTCATTTAAATTACATTTCATTTAATATTTTAAGAATTAAGGTACATGTGGAGTATGTATCATGATATCCCAATCATTTTTTTACAAAAAAAAATTAATTTTCCATTGAATAAATTTTAAAAAAATATGCGGGGTAAATGTGAATAGCGTTTGTTACATTTTTTCCTAAAATTACATATTTCAGATTTCAAAATATAAACCTATTAATTTTTGAAACATGCACTGTTATATTATTTTTTTCCTTTAAAGAACAACATCTCAAAAATATTATGGCCAATTTTTAACTTGAAATCTTAAAAATAACAAAAGTTATGATTTTTTCCATGTAAAAAAGTGCTTTTTTCATTAATGGAAAACCATGATTTTTTTCTGTTCTGAAAAATAATTTTTGGGTAATCTAACAATCATTTTTTATAAAGATCGTATAGAAAAAAACTCCAGAATTTTTGCAAATTAGTATTTCAAATTGCTCTTACTGATGTACGTCTTTTTTTAAGTAGGATCTCTAGGGATTCCAGTTGTACTCTATGATACTTTGAGGTACAGTTGGGGACAGACAAAAGTGGACGATTAAATAGCTCTTTTGTAAATCTGACTTTTAAACCTGTACTTATCTCTACATTATTGTAACTGACACGACAGTGATAAATAAATTATAATCTTAAATACAGTCCAATCCATTAGTTGATTTCATTTGAAAAAACTCAAATAATTACACTGTTTGAAGAAAGATCATTATTAAATGCCGTGGCAGTTAACATTTAAAAATTAATCATTTTACCGTTTTAGTCACCTTGTCAGTTGCCTAATCAATTATCTGTCAATAATAGGCAAAAGATGGATTTACGCAAATCTGGGAAAAATGACTTGAATAATCGTCCACTTTTATCTGTTTGCAACTGTACATGTGCACTTTAATAAGGATTATTATTATATAAAACTAATTAATGAGAAATATTTAATTTGTTAATATTAACGATATTTTACAAAACAGTAGCTCGAAATGGAATGTAAAGAGAAAAAATTTGATATTTATTATTGAGATCAAATTTTGTCCCACAGTGTATATCAAATATAAATTTTGTCAAAAAGCACATAGGTACATCCTCTCAAATTTATCTCGTTTGACAACTTCTAAATTTTATGATTTTATGTGTCTTAAAGTTGAGTTTACATTATACAGGTGTCTCTGAAATGCATGCGGAAAATAATATCACGACATTCTTTGGGTCAAAACATTACAACTTGACTTAAAAATTATTTGGAAAAAGTGTCTCGTTTAGGCGCTATTGATAGTCAAAGTTCTTCAAAAAAAATCGATTCTTGTTGTATCTGGAGAATGCTTCAATGGACTTCAATGAAACTTAGGGTACATTTATTTATTAGTACAAGGATTATTTTGATGTAACATTCATGTTCAATAACAAATTGCAAGTGGTAATTTCTTTGCCATTCTCGTACAAAAATGGACAGAACTTTGAACTGGGCACCTACATCGTATTGATTTTTTTTCTGACCATACATTAGCCCCTTATCCATCTTTTTGATTTCTTGGAATTTTCTCGTACGGTTAACATTTCAGGCAGAAAAAATTATTTTCTTTTCTCATGCAGAACGCCAATTTGCCATCATTTTGATAATTATCGAGAATTGTCGATATGTCATTTTCCGAAAATGTCATTAATATTAATCAAATTTTTTTGACGTTTGTTCATTTTTTTTTTAATATTATTAATCGAATTTCTTTATGCTCATGGATGTTATGGCCCTTAAAGAAACCAGAAAACAAAGAATGAGTATTAAGAACATCTAAACATGGCTAAATGGGCAAAATCGGATCTGGAATAAAATACTGTAATAATATGATGAAATAGTTCTATGGCAAAAGAAATACCTTTTATAACTACGCTTATTTCAAGAATAAATATGGAATAAATTAAAACGGGCAAAAGGGGAATTTAATCTGAAATTAAAGGATTTAATGATATGATGAAATAATGCTATGACAAAAGGAATACCATAGGTGTTCGAAATGTCCACCATTCTCGCGAATGCACAATTGCATCCTTCGTTGGAAGTTGAATTGCACCCTTCTGAACACCTCTGGATTATTTTTCAGACGTACGCACTCTAGTTGAATTCGATTGCGTAATTCTTCTTCAGTGTTTACTGGAGTCGCATAAACTCTGTTCTTCAGTGCGCCCCACAAAAAAAAACCATTGACGTCAGATCTGGAGATCTAGCTGACCATTCTACGGGAACATCTCTCCCTCTTCTTCCAATCCATCATTGTGGATATGCATCGTGAAGATAATCGCACACCTCCGCAGTGTAATGCGGAGGAGCACCATCGTGCATAAACCACATGATTAACCTGAGAATAAGAGGCAGATCTTCCAATAGGGCTGGCAAAATGTTTTGGAGGAAATCTAAATAATTGTTTCCATTCAGTCGCCGCGGTAAAACGTAAGGACCCAGGAGAAAACCATCAATGATTCCGGCCCAAACGTTTACTCGAAACTCCCCTTGAAAATGAGCTACCCTTTTTACATGAGGGTTTTCCTCCGCATACTCATGAAAATTATGCG
>JABRWK010000306.1:13258-31360 GCA_013372445.1 Hypothenemus hampei | reverse complement strand
ATATAAAAACTTTTGGAATTTTATTTCAAACAATATTTAATATTAATTAAGCAATAAAAATGTGAATGAAACAAAAGTTTCAAAGGGAAAACAAACAACATTCTTAAGCAATAAGGGGTCCGAAATGGCTATCATTTTCTGTTAAACAATACCCAAGCTGATTTCTAAACTCTTTGATACTATTTATTAGAAATTTCTCTAGTGTAGCTCGAATTTAATCTGAAATTCTTTATTTCCAAGTTTCAATATCGTCTGGTCGATTGATGTAGGCCATTTAAAAAATACGTTTAAAGTTAATTCTTACTAATAATAGGAGTAAGAAATATGAACTAAATTACGGCGTTTTAGTGACTCCTAAGATACAAGACACGTCATTCATATTTAGTATGAACGTTATAGCTTATTTGAGTAAGAAGCAAAGAATGGAAATCTTAACAAGCTCATTAAGATTTCAATTCTTTCCGTTTGCGTTATTAAAATGTTTTAAAGATAGATAATTGAGGAATTTTTCTTGATAATCTTAAAGAAAAAAAAACCTTGAAAAAATCAGATTTTTTTTTAGAAACTCATTAATTTCTGAAGATTAAAAGTAATAATAATATACTCCTGGACAAAGAAAAACCGGACAACATAAATATTCCTCAAATTCAATCTTATTCGATTGGGTTTAGATCTTTGAGTTTCCATTTTCATTTTACTCGTCATAATTTTTCCTTAATGCTCGATAATGCCAGACATCATATTGCGAGAATTGTCAATGATTATCTGGACGAAATGGAAATTCAAAGATTAAAATAGCCTTCATATAGCCCTGAACTAAACCCAATCGAGCATGTGTAGGATATGTTAGGAAGACTTATCCGCAATACACAAATACAAAAAATTGCTGACCTTAGAGTGATTCTTTTTGAAGAGTGGAAAAATATTCCTCAATTGCCAATAGTGTACAAAGCTTACCTCTCCGCATAGAAGCTGTTATTAGAGCACGAGGAGGAAATGTACGCTATTAGTGTTTATTTGTTTAAGTTTGTTTGATTATTTAAGTTGTTTTTAAAGTTTTGAATTTTTCTTGTAAATTGCATAGTTCTGTTTAAAAACGTATGGCTTTTTCCAGAATACATATGTATATTGTTATGCATTAAAAAAAATGTTAAGGTAAGATGAAAGTTAAATACTGCATACAAAGATACCTAATTGTACCGTCAATTCTTCTATAGGGTATTCAGAAATCGCGGGCAAAATGCAACTACTGGTTTCACTATGTATAACAGCAAAATAACTGGACCTTTTTATAAATAGATATCCAGTAATGATTAAAAAGAAAATTCTTAAAATTTCTTGAAAAAACGATTCAAATTGATACAAAACTGAATAAACTATGTAAGGTTGAATTTGAGAAATATTTATGTTGCTCGGTTTTTTTGTCCAGAAGTGTATAAGAATATAATAAGTATTATTATTATTTTAATGAAAATGTTAGTGTTAATACAATCACATTAATAAAAAAATAATATTTTTAATATTCAGAAAAGTCTAATTTGGCAACACAGCATTCAAATTCAAAAACCATGGTAGGAAAGTACACAGAATAAATGGCCCTTTAAAATGGGGGTCATTCAACCTCCTTTCCAATTTACGATATTTGAGTGAAGCGTTTTGGAGGGTAAAAAGTTAAAAGTTTCTGAATTAACACTCTGTATGTGAACATTTTCATTAGGTTGGGTGAACAAGGATTCGCAGGATAAAATCGAAAAGATTTGTACTGTGGAACATTGTTTTTTGTTTTAAAATTTTTAATAGGTTGGCGGTAATTAGATCCTATCCCGGTGCTTTTTTATTGGAAAGTGCCTTAATGGGAAAGCGAATTTCGAAAGTCGTAAAATATTTGATGGGTTTAAAGAATGGTAATACAGATTTCGAAAAATGCTTTCACTTCAATATTCCAATTTTTAGTTTGTGAATTGATTTGGTTGAAATGTTTAAAATAAATGTTAAGCAAACATTTTTGCCCTTTTTTCTTTAGTTCTTGCCCAGTCAAAAGTTGTTTAGATCAGAGTTAGTGGCTTTCCATAATGAATAGTCATTAATTGGAGAGGACAATAAATTTTGTAAATTATCCTATAGCTTTTCATTGTTTCGTTTCTGCGTAAACAAAGGTTTTTAACCTGTTTTGTTAATTTGTTGAATTTTGATTGTTTTTAGTTGGAAATGTAGTAGATTTATCTTTGTTTTCTCGTCTTTTTCATTTTCGTTAAGTGTATTTCGAATCCGTTTTCATTGATGGAGGTTTTAGTTGGTGTAGCTTTCGTTGCAGTAAACGAATTATAGATATGTAATATTATATATGTATATAATATATATTGTATTATTGAATATAACTGGTCCATGTAATCTAGTCAGTTGTACAACTAGTATTAGTCAAGCAGGATGTGTTTTTAATGTTATCATGTTACTTATTGTGTCCGATATATAATCTGTTCCCGGATAGATGAAACGAGTCTTGTAAAAAGGAAAAAAAATCGATTTATATTTTCATTTATTGGGATTTAGCCCTGCTTGGTTAAAGATGAATTTATACGATAATTTCAGTTTTGAAAGATTAAATAAGCGTCGGAAAGTCTGAAAAATCCTACGTTTCTCTAGGATAAACTGCCTTTTATGTGTCAAATACGACATAAAGTTATTTAGAAAAGTTACTTAAAATCGACATGTAGCCCATGCGCCAAATTTCAAAATTCTCGAGCAACTATGTTTTGTCAATTTCTTCTTTTATTTTTTCCCAGTGTAAATTTGAAAAAGTATATTGGCCGAGAATTTTGAAATTTAGTAAATGGGTTAAGATGTTGATTCTGAGCATCTTTTCTTAATAATTTTGTCACACATATAAGGCAATTTACTCTAGAGAAAAGTAGGATTTTGAGGTTTTCCGACGCCTACTTGATTTTTCAAAACTGAAATTGTGGTAGAAATTAATTTTTAAACGACCAGGATTGAATCCCAAAAAAAGAAAATTTAAATCAAAAGTTTTTTCCTTTTTACAAGACCTATCCGGGTACACACTGTATAAGAATGATCAGAGTGGCATGTCCTTATACAGGGTAAGTCACAATGGGTGGCGGATACTCTATCAGCGAATAGAGAGAATTACTTTGAGTCTAAAAGTACCTACGAAGTCCTCAGTACGACCATTGAGGAACTACAAGAGATTGAGGTTTACCAATTTTTCACTTTTTACTGACGCGGAAATTAGATCAGATTTTATTATGAATGAAAACAAATCAAAGAAATCATAATAAATCATCCACTGCTTCTAATTCTAATTCAGTACATTCAAGGCAAACTTCAACTTCTTGTAGCTCCTCAATGGTGACGGTGAGGACATTTTTTCAAAGGTACTCTTCGACTCAAAATAATTCGCTCTATTCACTGGTAGAATATCCACTACCCGTTATGACTCATCCTGTATATGGTCGGAATAAAACAAATTTCGATGCATGTCATTAGTATTGGTGATGTCAGGTCCAAATTATATTAATAAGAGAGATCTTTTTAATTCTATCTTTTTATAAAACAATAATCCAATCAATAAGAATGATCATCTGGGATATTTCAACACCAATTTATTTTTTTATATCTATCCCCTTTGTTTTCGTCCAATTCATTATAATATTACTATTTTAATAAAAGTTAATAACATTAAGACGAAATGTAATTTTCATTTTGGGATTTAATTTGTCCAAAATGAGGCGATATCATGGGTTTGATTATTAGACAAAAAAATCTTTTAACACAACAAATTTTTTCTGCAATTTTGTTCCTAAGTTAGTTAGACAGTTATATTGATTACATCAAATTATTACGCACATCGAAGTTTTTTTGTCTCCATAATAGGTATAGTTCTGTGAAATTTCAGAAACTATAAAACAATGCAACATATCCGGGATTTTGGAGTGAGTATATTTAATCTCCAGTTAATAAAGTTTAGAAGTGTTTATTATGAACATAGTTAAACATGGTTTGTCCTCTGGTGGTATCAAGTCTTGATCCCCAGTGCTGATGCTTGATATTATAATCTTTGCCAGCTCAGTAAATTTTAGTCCCAGAAACTCGAACAAATCAACAAGTTTGGCTGAAGTAACTTTATGTTGGGAAAGCAGTAGAAGACATTACACAAAATATGAAAAAATCGCGGGTGTGGTAAATGGTAGGTAGCCGAAAATAAAATAAATAATAAAATGAAAGCGTCATCTATCAACTCACCTTAGAACTGCAGGCGTTTAGCTGAATTAGGTGTCTCTAGAATGTAAAAAAGTGTGGATATTTAAATTTGAGAAATCAATTCTTAGATGGTGCCTTACTTTAGCACCATTTAAAAAGTTACTTTTTCGAAATTTTAATGAAAAAAAATAAATCCGTAAGTATACAAATTTTTTTTATGTAGACAATATATTTGGTTCGTAATATTCAAATCCATTTCACAAGTTTAGAGGGTTGCATAAATTACTGCAATAAATTTTTTTCCTGCAAAACTTTTTTATTTCAAAATATGTCTTCCGTGACGTGCTAGTTGATGGGTTTTCCCAACTTTTCCTCTCTCGTAAATCCCCTCATTTTTTACTGAAATAATAAAGCAGCCTTTTTTAAAAAGCCTTTTCATCGAAAAATTATGAATATTTTAGTTTTAATTAAAATTAGGTAGATTTACTTTTTTCTATGAACAAATTCAATCCTGCACCGGCTGAGATTAGTCCCACTACAAGAATCATTTGTGGTTTGGGGCTGCTTGTTGTAGCCCTTTGGGGCATGGCAACAATATCATTTTAGAAAGGAAGATCCTAGAAACATGTGGCACCGAAATAGCTATCCGAACTTTGTGAGACTCTAGAAAGGTCTTTTAAACTAAAATCAGTCATATTAATAGAGTTGGGATTTGTACATTTTGTTACGGAAATAGCAATCTAACTTAATATGTATTTCTTTAAGAAAAAATTTAATTAAAAATCGTTGATTGTAGTTACACTGGTTCTTATTTGCTATTTTGGTTTCATATTTTTGGTGACTAATGCATACAGAGTTTTACGCCGTGGATGTTTCACTTTAAACTGAATTAGTAGAAACAAGAAACAATCCATTTTGAGATCTACAACACCTCGAGACAAGTGACTTATTGGATTTGGAAAATCAAAACTAGTAACGGAAAGTTACTGATAAATCTATTCAAATATCCATGGTTGGTAGTGAAGAAATTGAAAGTCTCTCAAAGAGAACGACAGAGTCCCCTATGGTGTGAAAGTGTATAAAGCCACTGAATCAAAAACGAGAGTACTCTAGTATGGATTTCTGAACATCAAAAGTGTGAACCACAGCGAAGATATAGCCTATCTGCAGAAAGTAATTTTGAGGAATTCAAAACGCAAAACTAATTCCTCTGACTTTCCTCTGACTTTGGAAATTCGACTATTACAAATATGTAAACAAAGACAACATAGGTAACTAACGACATGACCGAATACCGGGTACAGGTAATTATAAGACGCAATCAGGAACGACTAAATAATTATTTACTCAATGTCTAACTTGCCGAGCCAGACCATAGAAACTGCCATCTGTGTAGAGGAGCAAAAAAGGTCATCCTGTGTCACTGTCGAAAACACTTCATCTGGAGAAAAGAAACATTAAATTCAGAAGTTGTAAAGGATGCAAATGTGGAACAACTGTTAAGGTCCGTTAGAAAGAGTAGGAAAGATCTAGGAGGGACATAAAATTGACCAAAAAGATATCACTGTTTAATCTCTACTTGTTGTTATAAAATGTCTCTATGTCAACACTTTTAATGTTCATTTTCTCAAAGTTCCGTGCAGTGCGCTTTTTAGGGCACTTTTGAAATTTTCATTTAATAGTATCTCATTTTAGAAATACCTACGCTATCTTTGAATTTTCCTTAGATTTTAATCAGTCTCTGAGGGTGGAGTGAAATTGGAAAGAGAATGTGATTAATAAAAGAGAAAAAGAATTTCAAGCAAAATGAAATGCTTTATTAAATACACCACTGCAATAATACACACTTTTAACAAACTGATATGACTTATCAAACATTATACTTAAAATATTTGGACATATTCAAATCCCTTATAAATAATATATAATAAATAGCCAAGAACAAAAAAATATAAATATATATTATTAACAAACAAAAAAGAATGAAAAGCGAAAAAAGCCAAAGGCATTAACTTTGTTCATCAAGAAAACGGGTTCAACAAGTAATTGTTGTACCTCAAATACCTGTTTGATATTTGCGAATGTTAAGGCCTTTTTCTTTTTCCACGTTCTTGTCTGATGGGCAGGTAAATTTTCGTTCTTGAAAAGTTGAACCTCAAATTTGGAATGTATCAAATTATTAGTAATAATCAGTTTTAGGAATGTTTTGATGGCTTTATATCGTCCAGGTGGTAAAAACCAAACATCTTAAAGACGTCCATACCAGAACAACTTGCGAAAAAGCTAGAATTTTTCAGCTAAGATGTCGTCGCATCAATATTAAAAGACATCGAATGGACGTTTCTAGGATGATTTAAGGACATTCAGAATCGAAAATTTCCTATTTTGTCTCAGATCAGTAACGGCGCACGAATATAAATATATATGTATATATAAAAATCCAAATTGACCTGAACTACTGTAATAATTATATACTGACTAGGCACACTTATTTTTATATTTATTATAACAAGAAACTTTTCTATTCTGAAAAAATAGAAACTTTCAATTAATCAATGATCAAAAATCGAAAACGAATCGTTTCAAAAATTAAAAATTACAAAAGTTCGCCCCGACTCTTCTACAAATCGGACTTCTACAACTGTTTTTTTGTTTTTTTTTTCTATCATTTATTCATATTTTTAATATAGTATATCGATAAAACATATAAATCATTAAGATTCTTCAACAGGACCAACAGTGTACATATGGAATGCAGATAATGTGCTTCAAATTGTCAAATGACACCCGTTTACCACATTATTAATTATTACTTTTAGTATTATTATTATTAAATATTAAAAAATAAACTTTTTTTCACACAAAAATGCATTTATACACACGCATAGCCTTGAATGAATCTGTATGGGTGTCGAATTTACTGTTCGAGGTAAAGAAAGAAGACTAACGATAAGATATGATTGTCATAAACATGTGTCATAAACGAACGTTTAATGTCAATTTTAATATAACATACAGGGTCAGTTAAAAGTTTTGAAAGTGAAATTTATATGACGTGAATGTTTGTAAGGACGATTACTTTATACAGATTCATTATAGCTGACAGAAAGAAAACGTCATAAGTAAAGGGCCGGAGAAACACTAATAACCCGGAAAAACCTTTTTCACTTAAATATCGAACGCAGATTTTTCAAGGAAAATATGCATTTTTCCTAAGTTGTTGTCCTAGATTGTTGTTTTCTTGGTTCAAGCAAACTGATTTCATTCAAACAACGCTATAAGTGTTATTTTGGGTACTGGATGAGGTGTGAGGATTTTCCAGGTCTTTTGTTTTGACAGGTTTTGTTTTGGTTTTTTGGCCCCTTGGAACGGTAAATGCACTTTTTAACAGTACTGCTTTTTTTTCTTCTTTTTAACAACTTTCAAAATAATTTCGGTTCTATTACTATTATTATTTTTTCTTATTATTATTATTATTAATCAGCGCCAACAAGTGGAATTTACACTTACAACACATTTTGTTTTCTTTATTGTCCACTTCCGCATTTCTTTTAATTATAATTTTCGTACTAGACATTTGTCATTATGTATTTTGAAAATGAAAAATATTTTGGTGCAAAAATTTTTGTTGAGTGTGTGTATGTGTGTATGAATGTGTATGTGTATGTATGTGGATATGTGTTTATGTATGTGAATGTGTGTGTGTGTGCAAAATAGTATTTATTGAAAAGGAATTAATTTAAATGGAGATAAAGACAGAGGAAGAAGAATAGGGGAGTTTAGGCCAGTCGCAATGCGTAAATAAATAATTTACCTGGCCCTTAGTCTATAATACCTATTATTGTGTATAGGCCAAGAAAAACAATTTTTAAAACTCCAATCGAGCAATTTACGCGTAACAAACGTTTAGCACAAAAATATATTACAATAATATATTGCCCTTATTATTCACTTTTTTTTACTAGTAGTAAAGAGTAGAGTTAAAACAATGTATCAGTCTTAATAGTTTTTTTCACACACAAAAAAAAAATTTAATGTGTTTTGTAAAAAAGGGGACACACAATACTGACCAACAGTAATACGAAACTACGATTTTTCATTAATCAATGACGCATCATAAAAAGCACCGCTAGATCTCAAGACACGAACAGTACAATGTAACAAACACTAAATAGTTTAATTTTTTCCATTAATCAAATAGGCTACACAATAATTATACACGCCACTGGACTGAACTGTATATCTATAAAATATATAGAGATATGCCTTGTTAGCTGTTATATAAAGGAATCAAGGCTCGGAATATATGTATATGTATCTGAATAGTCAATGAATTAAATATTATATTTTCAAGATTTAAATGTATTGAATATTCGTGTGGAACGTGTTCAATTCTTTATATAAATTGTTTAAAGTCGTATATTTAAATTGAATAAAAATTCAGTGTTAAATACTGAATACATAGTTGAAGAATACTCAAGAATTTTAAGTAAACTCAAAAAATGTATTTCAATTACTTTATTGATTGCAGTCTTTTAAAAATATCGAAATTAAATCCAAATTTGTAATTATAGTATAATTTAAAGTGACACGAATCAATAAGTTACTCCAATAATAAAATGGTTTAATTGAGTATTGAAGAGGTTTAAGAGCGCTCTTTAAAAAAATCTAAAGATTATTGTTGTATTATTTGAATTATTTTATAAATTTTCCTTATGTTTTGAATATAACATAGAAATATTCAATTAAAAAAATGACATTAATTATCGGCTATGTATTTTTCTTTGTGGGATTCAATTTAAATGTTCAGGTATTATTAAAGATAAAGAATGGAACATTATTAATAAATTAATAGTATACTGCATATGGAGGTTCGTAAGTAGGTTTCTACGGCATCGTTTGTGTTACTGTAAAGAGCCACTTACGGACCGATGTATGTAGATGATTTTTTATAAAACCTGGATTGTTAATTCAATTTATTTTTTAATATTGTTAATATTAATACACAATATAAAAAATATAATATACAAAATAAAAAAATCCAAGAAACGAGTAAAGAAATTTTGATAAATATTTTTTGAGGATAAGAGATAAAAAAAACTCGCATTATTACATTTACTATAAATTTGACTGTTCATAGTATGTTTATTTAATTTGTCAACATATAATGAGCCAAGAACGTTTTCAATTGAAGGATTTTTAAATTATTTGCCTCGAAAACTTGGTTTCAATTAATATTTAATATTTCTTCTTTTTAAAAATACAAAGAACTTTGTATTTTTTAACATTTAAAATGTGATTCTAAGTTTTAGGTTATCTCTCTTGGATACATTAAGACCTTTATAATGAACCTTTTCTTATTTCTATTAGTGTCAAAAGATGTTACTGCCAAATAAAACGAATTTCAGGGCAGTAATAAGTCACTTACAACCCGCTTTGGAGGCACCGTAACTTGAATTTACTTTTGCAGGTTTTATCAAAAATTCTTCTCTGTTTTCTCAATATTAATTTTAATAATAAGTTTAACTCTCACTTTAAACAGTATTTCATATCTCTTGCTTTAACGCATATAACATAAATACACGTATATGTATATTCTAAAACATGTAATTTAAATTTTCAATAATTGATTGTCGACTTGTTTAATTTCTGAAAATACTCGATTGTCACAATCAAANAATTTCAGTCGCCATTTTGATTAGAAAATCTAGTGTTAATGGTTGGTCTGGACATTTGTAAAAATATTGTACTAATATAAAATCAAAATGAAAATTTATAATGATCTAATAATGAATAAGTAAATGATCTTCAGAAGTATGGAAATACTGAAAATTGCATCATTTTGAATTTTCCTGTTGCAAGAATATGGCATATTAAAGGAATTGTTATATCAGTCGTTTTGTTTTTGAAATGAATTCGTTTTTCGTGCCTAAACTTCTAAATTTGATAACATTTAACATTGTAGAAAGGAGGAGATTCTTTGTGAAACAAAGAAAATAGACCATACATATAAAGAAAATTACAATATTGTAATAATCATATGGTTACTCGAAAATTCTCAAATTGAGCAAAATTATAATTATTACGCGCCCATTTTGAATGACTACTTTAGCAATAAGGCTTACTTTTTTTTAGAGAGAGAGATTGTAATAAAAGTGCAGATATGCAGCTTAAGTTTTCGTTTGAAATTCAAACAATTGAGTGTATTTTCGAGATATGAACTATGCGTTTTGTCTGTTCTGTCTATTGAAAATATGAAAAGTGCAATATTTTTTCGACCATTTGTTTTTAGGACAACAAATATAAACAATTGCACGAAAAAATTTGAGAGAAGAATTTGTCATGATGTGTTTTTATTCGATTGAATCCATTAGAAATGAGAAAAAGAAACAGTCGCCTTAAAAATAAAAAACGAAACATTGATATTCGAAAGGAAGGATATTTCCTATACATCACAGTCTGTGTTAATGGTTTTCTTCATTAACGGCCAAATACTACCCTCGCCTAACTGAAAATTAAAAAATAAACGAAACAAGAACCTAAAAAATTTGATTCACTTTAAAAAATTAATCAACAACAGTTTTATTTTTAATAATTATTAATATAGGTGCATCCACAAAGGTAGTGTGTATGGGTGTGCGACTTTAAAAGTTGATTAACAGTGCTGAACAACAATATAATCAATATGAGCAAAAAATTTATCAAAAACTACAACTTTTACGAAATAAAAACGAAAATTCCCTATGCAGCATTGGTGTTGACTGATTTTCTTTCGTATTAAAATGTACACAAGTATATGTATATAGTTTTTAATACTGACAATCGTAATTGTTGTTGTAGTAGTAGTAGTGGTAGTAGTAGTACTAAGAGAAGACTAACTTCTAAGATGGTAAAAAGGAATATCAAAATATCTTCGATTATTATTATTTTTATCATTAATTACTATTATGTCAAAACGCTGCAGCTCTTCTGAACCTAACCTAACGAAGCTGGGTAGTAGTAGTAGTAGTAAATAGTTAAAAACTGTGCGCGCCAAAAAACGTTCAAAAACAAACTCAATATTTCATAAATTAATTAAAAACATAAAAGCTACTTATATTTACAACACTCCGTCTGAAAGAGTCTGTTCCCTAGAGTAATTGACATGAAAGTTTAAAGTAACCGTTTCCCTTTTTTTACATTCCAGGCCGAATAGGTTTGGACGGACTAAGATGTCAAAAGGAGGAAAGATCAACGTCCCATTTTTTGTGCGCCCAAATTGGTTCCATCCTATCCCACCGGCCCGGGGAATAATTTTTAACAGTAAAAATGTAATATCACTAGAATCGTTACCGCCTCATCAGAAGAAATATGTGTTGTTGAATCAGTCTTACCGAAAAAATACTTCCATTTAGGCAGTGGCGGCTCGTAACCCTAAAAGTTGTCTGTGGGAAAGCAGTAGGACTTTAAAGGTTTCGATTCAGGCGTAAGACGAGTTTCATTCTTTCTTTGGCTTTTAATAATTTGAGAAAATTGGACAACATTATCAAGGATTCGGGACCCGATAAAACTGCAAGGTCAGTCTTGATGAAAATGAAAGTTTTTCCACTTATGTTTGTGCAAGAATTAATATATTTCCCGATGTTGTCGACTAATAGATGTTTGAGTTTGTGTGCCGGGCCAATGAGGTTCCGGACACGATTCTTCATATCGATTTGAGTGATTCTCGTCCAACGCTGCCGCACTGACCGTGGCGTGGAACCGCCACTGATTCAAGGTATAATAAGTAAATACTTGGTTAAAGTTATTAGTAGATGACTCAGGTTCCTGAGACTACGACACAGAAGATACATTTAGCCTAGTCTTGGACCAGAAAAATCGTCTTCTAATGTTACATAAATATTATTATTATAAATATTGAAAACCCACCCGTAATAATGGCATATTTTTGCTAATATGTATAGTTTTCGTATTACGTGAGCGAGATTTTCAAAAAAGAAAAACACTTAATTAGTGTTACTACGCGACTAAACGCTATCGTTAACAACTATGATAATACGAAAAAAATCACACATGCCTATAGAACTACATAAGGATTTGTTATAGTTGGGCCCAGGAAGATTGTTCGAAAATTTGTTTATAACTTTATATGTACAAAAATCCATAGTTTCCAATTCGAGAGGGAGGGAGGGGGACGGTGCCGTGCTCGATATAGCTTCAAATGTGCCCAACAGACTACCACACAGAAAAATAAAGGAATAAGAGGAAAAAGGTAACTAAATAAAAAAAACTAGTGGTAAACTGCAATTAATGGTAATTATTAAGTAAAAAAAAGCATTTACAACAAAAAAATCAAAGAAAAAACAAAACAATGTACAATTTACTTTAAGAACAATTTCACCGTTAAATTAATAATAATATAACAACAAGTTTAAAGTAAAAAAAAACTGTAAAAGACAATGTGACGAGGGGAGCTACGGGCCGAAGTTCCGTGGGGTGAAATTACTACAATTAAAAAAAACAGGAACAACAATAATAACAAACGAATTAAACGGAACAGAATTGCAATAGGTAATATATAAAAAGAAACAATTTCTTTGGAAATGACCTTTCAGAAATTTCGGCCCGAATTTGATGACTTACGTGGCTCTGAATTTAGGATTGAGATCTCTCAGTACCACCTGAATGTTGTGTGTTTTATTAGGTATATAAAATTAATGCCTTTCGTTTCTTTTCTGATAAACAACAACAAGTAAAAAAATATAAATAATGCATAAATTATCGTAAAAATATTAATAATTGTCAGTTGAGGCACCGATCCGATTCTTATTGGTCCCATTAAGGCATAAATCTATGTTTATTTTTGTATTTATTAAGTACAACTGGGCTTAAAAAGTCGGTTCCAATTACTTCTTTAACAAATTAATTAATATTTTCTTTTAAATATTGTTCTTCACTACTTAAACAATAATCAACAAAATTATAATAATACTGAAAATTGCATTTTGGTATTAGTTTAGTATTTAGTTTACGATCAAATCGGCTTTATAAGCAATTGTATATTCTTCGAGCACTCTAAAACTACGCAATTTACAAGGAAAATTGTCTTTTCCACAAATTGTATAGTTTTAGTTTTCGCACATTTAATTTAACGGGGAAATTTCTAATCCTAAAAATAAAACAACGAGCACAGTGCATTAATGGGACCCACGACAAACCCAAACAGGTATCTTTTTTTTTCTAACTAAAATAAAAACTTAAAAAATACGTTACTAACTAAATAATGAGACAACTAGCTACTAAACTGTAATAGTCTTCGAGTGCCGAAGCACGTGCGCCCATGGACGCGACGCGATCTTCCGATTCGTTCCAGAGGGAATTGCTTGCTACGATTCGCCAAAATTAATTCAAATTCTTAAACATAAACTTAAAAAAATCAGTCCCGGATTCAGGTTTCCCCTGGATTTCGGACCCGTATACGCGTCCAATGGGCGCTATCTTAAACTTGGCAGCATCAACAAACAAAATAGTATAAAATATAATAATAAACGCTACTAATACACTACTAACTTAAAAAATAATAATAAATTGGTGGTGGAGGATTGTATTATTGCATGCACCGTCTCGTATCTATGTACAAAAGTCGGTTCACTGATTTTTAACTTGGAAGAAAAACATGTAAAAAATAATAATAAACAAATTAATAAAAAAACAAAATAAGTAATAAACTAAACATTAAACAAACGGCCTAGTGATGGGAGAAGCTCTAAGGGCACGACACGCGGCTTTCTTTTTTTTTTTTGACATCGCAATTGGTGTAGCTAAAACATTCGATTCTGTCAAGAAGGTTCAATAGTGGCGGGGGAGGGGGGAGGGTGTGAGATGGTGACTAGGGTCGCTAACAACTTGCGGTTGTCCGCAAATAACAATTGGCTCTATCTCTAAAGACATTCACAACATACACGCATATTAAAATAGATCAATATTATAAGAATGATCAATAATTATTAAGTTTACAACAACGGCCACCAATTTGCGGCACACAACACGTTCTACTAAATTTCAATTAGGTTTATAATATCCCTGTTTTTTTAAAAATTGATAATTTTGGTCGTACAACATTGTTTTTTTGTTCTTTTTTTCTGGTGTGGCTGGGACCCTCACAATTGACCCAGCATCAGAAGTCAGTTCAAGGTTTCGAACTCAGATCGGTAAAATATAAAAATATCAACATCGAATACAAAACTATGCATGACAATTTCCATTACGTGTCATTCGTTGGGTCTTGGACAAAATTTCAAGCAAATTCCGTTTCAAACGCTTTGTCTTATCGCGTTACAACAATAATATACTTGAATCTATATTATACTGTGCTTGCACAGCTTCAAGTTTAAGTATATGACTGGAAGTATGTTTTAAATTAAAAAATTGACCACTGGAATTGAATTTGAAAAAATTGAAATAAAACGTTAACAGACCAGCCATCCGAACACTCTCCAACATTGAAAAATGCATCAGTAATAAGTGAGAAGAATGAGAGGAAAGGAAAAGGCAGGAACCATCTTCTCTCCACCTTATAATCCGATCGGTGGCACCTGCACGTAACGGTAGATGTAGAGACGGTAATCCTTGCTGGCCAATACCACAGATCCGTCATCCATCAGGGCCACATCGAAACATTGAGCGTGTTTCACCTTACTCTCCAAAGCCGACACCAACTGGCCGTCTTGAGTGAAAATGGTCAAGTTGAAGTTGTTGTGATTATCGGCGATCAAAATTTCTCCATTCGCGTTAATGCCCACCCCAATCGGGTAATTGGTGATACCCTCCCCACCGATTTGTCTTAAGTATACGCCCTCATAACTAAATACCTTCACGCAATGAGCTCGATTGTCGCTGATAAAGATCTCTTGTTTGTCGTTGACCACTACTCCGTTGGGGAATTCAAGATGTTTGGAGCAACCGAATTTCTGCAGAACCGTACCGGTTTGGTCGAAAATAATTACGCGCATCACTTTACATTCTACGACGACGATGCGCCCCTTATTATCAACAGTAACGCCGCGTGGGTGTTGCAAAATGTTCGCACCGAACTTCCTCACAAATTGTCCATATTGGTTGTAAATCTGGATCTGATGAGTTGGGGAACGTTCGGTCACAATTATGTCACCGGAAGTACGCACGACCGCTACTCGGTTCGGATACAATAATTGACCGTCGCGCTTTCCACATTCTCCAAACTGGAACTTGAACCGCCCTTCCTTATCGAATATCTGGATACGATGATTGTTCGTATCAGCCACGATTATGTCGTTTTGGGCATTCACAGCCACGCCGCTAGGCTCGGTAAATTGGCCCTCCATAACACCGAATTCACCAAACTTGCAATGATAAATCATTTTTTGACGTTTTATTTGACTTTTTGGCGGAAAAATTGCAACAGACATTTTCGAAGTTAAATCGAGCATAGGATCGGAAGTATGTGCTGGAGCACCAGTCCCAGTGCCATTTCCGGTTAAATTATATGGATCTACTACGCTGCTATTCTGGAAAATACTGTCCGTGGTGCCGCCATTCGACCATTTCTCATATGGATTAATTCCATTCAAATTCAAGTCTCCTACGGTAGTGGAAAATGGACCTAAACTGTTGGCACTGCTGAATCGCTTACTTAGAATATTCGATTCGAAGGGCGACGTTGATTGGCTGGAAGTGATCATTCCAAATGGGCAATGAATACCCCCGTTACCGCCACCATTTAAACTTCCAGAACTGCCCCCATTGACACTACTCCCACTCGAGCTGCTTCCACCATTTGTTGGTCTGGCGATCGGAGGTTGTTTGCTGGGACCCACAACTGTTTCCGAGTTAGAACGCACATATCCAAAGGTATTTCGTACACCTACTTGGATTGCTTGATAGTTGGAAACGAATTCCAATTCACACGCCGATTGTACGCTCTGATCCAAATTATATGTTAAGAGGCTTTGCAGTTTGGCGTCCAGCAATTTACGAAACATTAAAATTTCTACTACGTTAGCGCACTTGTTAAGTCTTTCTACGAAATCGCATGTTTTCGCTATTTGGTCTACGGTGTCTTGTCCCTTTTGCGTGGCAACGTTCAACGCTATTTGCTTTGCTGAGAAAACGCTTTCCAGTTCTTTGAGCAGTTCCTGTTTGCGTTCCTCTAGCATCGATCGGTAAAATTGAAACGTTTCGTTAATCTCGTTCTGAGCCTTGTGGTATTGAACTTGTAATCGACTATTCGCGTGTTCAACGTTTTTCAAAATGTTCCTTATATCTGTGGATTTAATTTTAGCTTCTGAGACTGCAAGATGGATAGCTTCAATTTGTTTCGGAGCCGCCTCGGTGATCAGCTCATATTCGTGCAAACCTGTTGGATGTTCCAATGCGAGACAGTCCTTGCAAATTGGCACCGAACAAGTCCTACAATAATACTTGATTATTTCGGTTTTGTGTCTGGGACAGGCCATGCAATTTTTCGTATCTCCACCACTGCTGAGATTCAAACTGTTGGCCGTGGATGTGGTGGTCGAAATAAAGCCACTTTTCAGTTCATTGTCTTTGGTTTCGGTGAGGCTCAACACCCGATGACCTTCGAAACAATGCATAAACTGATGCGCCATCAGACAATTCGAGCAAAGGAAATTGGCACAATCCACACAACGCGCGACCGCGTCTAATTTCTTGTGTTTACACCCTGTGCACCTGGGCGTGGAAACCGGTTGGAAAGTCTCGATCGGTTCCGAACTGAACAGCAAATTGTTCAGTATACCCTCGATCGATTCGGTGTTGCAACGGGGACAAACTAATTTGTTTCTTTCCAGACAAAGGTTGCAGAACGTGTGAAAACACGCTAATAGCTTGGGATCAGAGACGGGTTCCCGACACTGCTGACAATGTAACTCGGATGGATCGCTGTCTCGATCTACGGAATCGCTCACGGGTGGCGATGATCCGCTCACCGACAGGGGAGAATCGTCCAATGGAGATAACGAGAGGTAGTCCACCTGGTCGCCAAAAGATCCTATCGAATTTGCTCGCGGTAGGGATTCTAGGGATGGTGTCGGTGATGCCATCTTCAATTACCCGTCATCCCTGAAACAAACAAAAGAAACAAAAACAAATTAATACACTTGATTTTCCAGACTTCCAATCAATTTTTTTAAATCGGGTAACATAATTCCCTGCCTGCTTTGAGATTAACCAGAAAGTTAACTTGATTTCCGCGAGAATTCGTCGCTGATTGTCGTGAAAATCAAGAAAACTCGAGGAAACACGAAATCAGCCATCAAAACCCTTTAAATAATTAACTCGTCCGCAACAAAGTACACGGTTTTTGCATCTTAATGAAAATCCGCGGAAAACCAGAAACAATAGAATTTTCCCATTGTTTAGTGTAACAGTAATCTTTTACATATACAGGGTGTTTCCTAATTGTGATGACAAAAGCCTAGGGGACAGTCGTCTCAGCAAAATGTGAAAAAAATTCATATGAACATGGGTCCGAAAATGTTTCGTTTCCGAGATACAGGGTGTTAAAGTGTAAGAAAAATGAACAGTTTTTATTTTTTAATTCACAAACGGCTTAAGATTTTTTAACGAAATTTGGTATACGTGTTTACCATATTGGTAGGTTTAATCCGTAAAATTGCCAGCTTTAATCATTCATCAGTGACGGAGGTAAGAGTGTCATCTGTCACTACAATTTTGTGTGAGTAAAAAGGACACCCAGATCTCCATCACTGATGAATGGTTAAAGTTGGCAATTTTTCGGATTAAACCTACCAATATGGTAAACACGTATACCAAATTTCGTTAAAAAATCTTAAGCCGTTTGTGAATTAAAAAATAAAAACTGTTCATTTTTCTTACACTTTAACA